>JASANZ010001986.1:0-29953 GCA_030849805.1 Sergeia podlipaevii | reverse complement strand
ACTCCAGCTCACCAGTGGCTGGCGGATGGAGGAGGAAGAATAAAAAAGGTGATAATAGATTTAAAAAAAAAAAAATGTAGTTTTTCTTTTTTTTTTCCTAAGGTACAGCATCAGGCAAGTTTGGATTGAATAGTGTGAATAGCGACATGTACAGTCCTTTTGAGCCTGTGCCCTCTCTTCCTTTCCCTCTTCACTTTTTGCTGTTGTTGTTGATTTCGCTATTGTCAGGGACTTGTGGACCACTAATTATCCCCCTCTTGCTGCCCTTGCTCAGCTGATGAATGTGAAACCTCCCTTCTCTTTCATAAGCAGAGAAGAAAGCAACCATAACTGGCGTTCGTTTGCTTTTTCTTTCTTTCTCTTTAGGTCGCTCGTTCTTTTTTTTTTTTTTTGGGAGGGGGGGATTGCTTCATCTATCACTTGAGATGACTCCAGTTCAGCATGGTGGAGGCAGTGGCGGAGAGGCATAGCAGCACACCATAGATGCCCTGGGAGACATGCCACATCGGGGCGCCACAGCTGTCAAACACCATGGGGGCGGTAACAGCAACATCAGCTATATCTCTGGTGATAGCATACGCCGCACGCTTCGCTGCGCGCCTAGCCGCAGGGGGATCATAGCGGATACGGCGCAGGCCGTCACGGAGCTCAAAAAGATCGAATACAAAGGCAAGAATGTAGGACCATAGCTGGGCCATGCGCGTGTGCCTCGCCAAGACATCCTTGTTAATGCGCAGCAAGCCATACCGTGCCATGAGGCCAATACAGTCACCAAGGACGTAGATAGACGCACAGATGTTCTGAGCAAAGTCAACGAACTTCTTGCGCTCGGTGTATTCAAAGCCCTGGGCCTCAAAGAGCTCAATAAGGTTGCGCAGCTTCCCGTAGTGCGTGAACCACTTGCCAATGCGGAGAAGAGACCTGGCGTTTTCAAGAGCGTTGGCGGCGTTGGTGCACTTGTAGCTTCGGTTCTTGTCGCCCTGCTGACTGGAAATAGCGCTTAGGACCTGGAAGGTACCGATGAGGAACTTGTACAGTTTATCGCGGCCATCGGTCTTGTCAAGCAGAGAAACAAGCTTGTTGCTATCGCCCAGAGTCATTGTGGGAATAGACATGATTCCTGGACTTTTTTTCTTTTGAGGGGTGTGGAAGGGTAAGTTTTTGGAAAATGAAAATGAAAAAAAAAAAAGATGTTACTTTTTGGTTGTTATTGTGTTTTTGAATGGGTTTTGGTAACCTTGAAGATAATAATAATAGTAAATATATATATATCTAGAACCTCTTGTGCAGTAAATGCTAGCGTAGTGAACTTGCCGAAAGCATTTTAAAAAAAAAATGATGAAGATGATAGAAAAGAGGAGATATCACTAACTGAATCAACAGCAAATAGAGACGCATGCGAAAACAAGCCACAGTTTGATAGCTAACAAAGAATTCGTTTTTTGTAAAGTGCTTTTATAATAGGCAGATATATAGATAGATAAATAGATAGCAAAATAACGCGGAAAACTAAAGAGGGGGAGATAGAATAGGTAGTACATTTTCCCTGCTGTGGCGCAGTCATGCACATAGTCGATTAACTGGCATTCACGTCTGGCACTCGGCATTGCACATGGCAATTTTTTATAGTACACACACTTAAGCTTCAGTCTTCAATGAAGCTGCCTCTCGGCGTACGTTCTCGCGCGCCTTTGCCTCATAGCGATTGAAGAAGAAGGGGGTCTTAAACCATTGTTTCGCATAAAGAAACTTCTCAAGAAACGCCCCACGCCCTTTCGCGAACGCTTCTGGAGGAAAGTGACTGTACTCCTTAGCGATATTCGCACTATATGTAACGTATTTTGCTGGCTCTGATCCGAGTACGGAAAGATCCAAGTCGAGGAACACGCACAAGTCTGAGTCCAGCTCAAAGGAGACGCCAACGAGAGCAGGGTCACTCGCACTAGAGTGAAGTTGCATGTCACACACAGGTTCCGCGCTCAAGTGGTGCTTGGTGGCAAGAATAAACCGCTGCGCTTCAGTCTCCACCCACGCGCTCGCCTCAGCGTCCTCCCACAGCATGTCCCCCTGCTCGCTCTGATGGGTTCCGACCTGCTGCTGCGCCGCTGCTTGCGTTTCAGTTAAAAATTGCTTTAGCCACACCGCACTCTGATCCTCGTTTTCGGATACTGTGGGATCGTACACAGCGTCGTGAAACAACACAGCAAGGTCCATCACAAGAACAGCCCAGCGGTCTGCTTGTGGCCGCTGTTGTGAGTGTGTACTAGCTGCCTCGTTTCTTGCTGTCGTATAAGCCTCCAACTCCGCAAACATGGCCTCTATGTGTAGCATGGTGTGATAAAAGCGTTGAGGTTCCTGATAACGTTCCACAATGTACTTTTTATACAAGTAGGTGGCTATAGTGATGCCTCTGGGGCTAGAGCTAGACATACACAGGAGTGGAGGCATGCAGCGGGCCCATGCCTGTGCAACACAAGGTGCCGCTGGGCAGCAGTTGAGAAGCTCCTCCATGTGACTGAAGGAGCTGCCTAAATACTAAAAGTGTACTATATGTCTTATTGTGGTGGATAGAAGCGTACGCTAGCAGAGAGTGAAGTCAATGCAATTGGATGAGAGTAAATGATTGGGGAGAAGGAAATGATCATATAAGGACATCTCTCTCTCTCTCTCTTTTCACAATTATTTCTCATGAACAACTTGCAAAGGGATCATATAATGATAATAATTAGTGGTCCATATATTTATTGAGGAGTAAAATAATAAATTACCGTGTCCTTTCAGTGTATATCATATATAACAAGCAAGCAGTAGCACCTCATGCACGTCCAGCCCGTGTGCGTGAGCAGAAATTAGTAGTATGAATTATAGCTGCTCAAGTGTGCTGGGGGCACAAACTTTTTGCTGTAATACTCCTTTGAGGAGACGTTGATTTGCTGTAACAAGCGTTCAATATGTGTCTCTACCACAGTGCTGCCGAGATCTGGCAGTAATGTAAAGTCAAGCCCAACGTACACTTTAAACTCCACCTGTTCCACTTTGGTCCAATCAACCTGCTGGTTTTCTTCATCGTCCTCCTCGCCGCCGCCGCCGCCACTACCGCCGCCGCCGCCAAGCATCGCGTTCACGTTGCTGACACGCACTAAGTGAAATTTGCGCCAGCGATTCTTGAAGTACTGCACCTTCTTCATCACATCTCCTGTCTCGAGAAACTTAATCGCGAGGAGCACGCACGCCGCGAGGAGTATCTTGCGATTGCGTTTCCCCACCATGCCCTGCACCACAAGTCGCTCAAAGTACCAGTAGGCGTGAGCCATCGTAGAGAGCTCAAGCGGCGAGGCCGCCTCCAGTGCGTACAGCAGCAGCTCACTCTTCATCTTGCGCAGTTGCGTGAGTTTGATTTCTCGCACTTCAAGTCCGGGGTGCTGCACGTAAAAGTTGTTATTGAGATCCTTCTTGAGGATCTTCATGTCTACAAAGGAAATCACAGAGGTACGATACGAAGGCAACTTGATCGTCTTCTTGCGTCGCTCGCCACCAGTGATGTTGCCTGTGTCAAGAAAAAAGGCATCATAGAAGGCCGCGTTGTTGCGCATGCGCTTACGGTTGAGGATACGTCGGTAACTGCGCATGCCAGAAAAGCCATCCCGGCGGTGGTGTGCATTTTTACCAGAGCCGCCACTACTGGGGCTGCTGGTGCTACTGCTGCTACTACTGGATGAGGAGGAGGAAGACGAAGACGAAGAGCCACTGCTGCTGGAGCTGCTAGAACTGCTAGAGCTGCTGCTGATGCCTCGCGCAGAGCTGTTTCTTCCACCAGCTCCACCGTCGTGGTGGTGCTCCCCAGGTCCTGCATAGAAATGATCATCTGAGCTCGTATCGAAGATGGCGTGCTTGCCGTCAGCGTAGTTACCCTGCAGGTACTGTGTGTTTACGACGAAGTCTTGGTAAGTGTCGCCCACAGCAACGGAGCCAAGAGCCTCAGTAGGCGCCGCCTCTCGTTGCAGCTGCTCAGCCTTGCGCTGCCGACGACGCGCCTTACGTTTGCTGCCGCTGCCGCTGCTGCTCCGACTCCCCTTGTCACTACTCGTAGATGATGACGAAGAGGAGCCGCTGCCGCTACTGGAACTGCTGCTACTGCTATCGCTAGAGCTTGTCGAACATGACTCACCCCCAAAGGGCTTAATCACCTGATCTTCTTTCCATAGTTGTGTATTCAGCGGTGCAAAGTTGGTAAGAATCGTGCTCAGAGCCAGCGGTGTAGCGGCGGCGGAAGCCCACAGCAGGTGGCGGTGACGGCGTGAGTGCCGGCTGCGCTTCATATCTCCACCGCTACTACTACTACTACTACTAGAACTACTAGTGCTGGCGGTACCGCGGTGATCGCGAAGTTTGCGATGGTCCCACCCAGAAGTACGTGGCGCACCAATAGATTGAGGAACTAGCGTGGCTGCCATCGGCGAGACCGGCGGTGGAGCGTCTCCTACAGGCGCTACTGAGGACTCTGAAGGCATAGCAGCGGTGGTGGTTCTTCTTTTTGCCATAGCATTATCACTACTGTCGCTGTCTTCCGCAGCAACGCCAAGAGGGGTGACGAGTGTGGGAAGAGACGCAAAATGACTGCTGCTTTCCGCAGAGTGTCCATGTTGGCCATGCCGGTGGTGACCGCTTTCCTTGCGACGATAACATTTTTCCTCATCAGGCACTTTACTGCTACCTCGAGTGCGATGACCGTGACCATGACGAGTACCATAGCCACGATGCCCTCCGGCCCCCTCCCCCTCATCATCACCTTCGCGCTTGCCGTCAGCACTGTGGTGGTGGCGGCGGTGAAGGCCCGCACTTACCGCAGATACATTGTCCAATGCTTGTCTACCAGTCAGCGTCTCTGCCACCACCGCCGACTCCCCGGTGTCTGCAGCAGAAACAGCCCCAGAGCAGTGTGCGGCCTCGTCATCACTGAAGGATTTCGAAAGCATGGAAGACGAGGAGGACGAAGAAGAGGGCCCTACGGCAAGATAAAGTGCATCTGCAGCAACAAAGCGAATGCGCACCCGCTGGCCTCCTCCCTTCACTAGTCCGTTAATGTTAAGCAAGGGCTTGCGTGGGTCAGCTCCATGAGGAGCAGCAGCACTGCCATCCTGCTGGCCCACAGCCGTGCCGCCACCACCACCACTACTACTAACACCAGCAACACCATCCCCACCCCCACCATTGATACGTCGCTTTACACTACCGCTAGACTTGGAGGAGGATGAAGACGAGGACGACGACGAAGAGGAGGGGGAAGAGCTGCTGGGGCTCTTGTATCGCTTTTGACTCTCCCGCATGCTCTCACCGAGCGTCGCCAAGAAGCCGATCTCTCGTCTATGGGAGAGTGCACAATGCTTGGGGTCTGCCACCCGGTACCCTCTGCGTCTCCGCGATGCGCGGCTTGCCACGGTTGTCGTTGACTGTGGAGAGCCTCTAGAAGTCCCGAATGTAGGGGAATCGTTGTCACTGCTGCAGGCGCTTCTTCCTTCAGCCTCAGCGTGGTGTTCGGTGCGGTCGTCCAACGCGGCGGCAAAACCAACGCTCTTCTTTGTCAATGTGGAGGAGGACGGATCATCGAAAGGAGACGCGATCAAGCCGCCGCTTTTCGCTGGAGTCTCAACACGGCTCTCCACCTCACTGCGACCAGCCTCATGGGCCCTTCTTCCTCCTTCCGCCTCTTGGTCACCTGTACGTTGTGGCTTCTCTTCCTCCTCTCCCTCCTCAGCACCTCTGCTAACCCACTCAGGATGCGGAATCCGTGGCTCCGTAGGCTGAATAGAGCTTAAAAATGCACACGCTCGGTTACCTGCGACGACGGACTGCATCAGTTGTCTTTTCACCCTCTGCGAGCCCTTCGCTAAAATCACAGCCTCTCCTTGCCGCTCAGATAAAGGTAACGGTGAAGTGTCGGTGCCCAAGACTGGGCAAGCGGGGCTCAGAGCAGGCCGGATGAGGCCCTCATCTCCGCCCGTGCCGCTATATTCCTCCGTGGCGGACACTTTAAATGTTTCTACGTAGTCCTTTTATAGATTGGTGAATATCAAGCTGTCCTTCCTCCCCCTTGATTCACATATGAATGATATATTGCAATAGTTGTATCTCCTACCGTTCGACTAAGGGAGAAAAGGAGATAGAAAGCCCCTCAACGACGAAGATGAAAGAAAAAAAAAAGAAGAAAGTGAGACAAATATTGGAGTAATACTTGGGCTTCATCGAGTGGTGTAATGAAAACAAAACGAAATAATAGAATCAAAGCCCATAGAGTGCAACATGCTTTAAGAAAAAAAAAAAAAAAGATAATTGCGATTGTGGCACAGCATGCATTTATCGGTATTATTATTGTTTGTTGCTATTGTTGCTGTTTAGAAAAAAAAACGTTTTGCATGCAAAGTAAAAAAAAAAAATTATAACAATAACAATAAAATAAATGTGAAAGCGGCGCATGCAAAAAAATAAAAAAAGAAGGGGGAGGAAATAGAACGACTTTAAAATCGAAGGGGAAACATGTGTGTATATTTGGTTAGCGTGCATTTATTTTTGTTTGTTTGTTGTTTTATTTTCATTTTCATCCCACCCACTTTCGATGGTGCTGGGTTGTGAGCACAAGAGGAGTACAAAAATAATACAAAAAAAAAGAAATACACAAGAGAAAATAATATCACGTGATGACACAACAAGCCAAAAAAAAGAGCTGAATTAAATAAGATAAATTTTAAAAAAACAAGAAACACACACAAAAAACAATACGTTCCCATCCAGTAAATTGAAGTTAAATGCCATCAAACTCCTTCTCTCCCCCTCTCTCTCTCTCTCTCCTGAATCTCTTTCGGGATTTTTTTTCTTTGTAACTGACACAAGTTGAACAAAACAAAACAAAAAAAGAAGATGGTGATATAGCGCTGTGTCTAAGTGTCGCAGCGCTACATGGTTTTAAAAAGAAAAACATGGAAAAAAAAAAGAATCTCAAAATATTAAATTGTAATCAAGAAAAACAACAATAAAAAAAAAGCAAAAGCAAGCAGTCTTCTGCAGAGAGATTCACGTGATAGATAAAAAATAATAATAATAACACTTTCAGGAAGAACGGAAAAGAAAAAAGCCAAGCCAAAGATTCCAGCACTACCATTCCGTTTGTCATCGTTCATCTGTAAATGGTAGCAGAAATGGCACACCTCAAGGAGCTCGCTACCCTTCACGCATGAAAAAAAAAAAAAAGAATGAGAGAGAAAGAAAGGAATAAAGCAAGAGAGAGAATAACATGGGCATTCTTTCCTTCTTCTTCTTCTTCTTCTTTTTTTTTTTGACGGTTTGCCTTATTTTCTTCTTGGTGTTGCATATATATATATATATATGCTCAGTCAGAGAAATCCGCAGAAAATAGCAATGGAGAACTACCAGAAGGAAATAATAATAATGATAATAGTAATAACAATAGCTGGATGTGCCGATAGATCAACTTGTATATGTATACACTTATTCATTTGACCACAGTCACGTTCGAAACAGATTTTCCCCATGCCGTCCTCACACCCACGTGCACATACGTTGAGAGAGAAGAGGAAAGAAGGGAGTGGAATATGAATTTAAAAGAAAAAAATGAAGAAGAGAGGGGGATGGGAGAGAGCACAGCAAAAACCCACGCACAACACACGCACTCTTATATATATATACAGAATTATACAGTTAGAAAGAGCATTTTTTTGAGAAGCAAAAGAAAGATGCAGGCACTATAACATACTTGTAGGCACATGAGTGTGTGCGTGTGTATGTGTAATATTAACCCCATTCTCTTCGCATTGGTGCTTGCTGGCTACTGCTGTCTTGTACCCCGTACTACAAATGTGTGCGCTGAGTCATAAAAACCATTTGAAAGAAATGATAACATTATTATTAATGTAACAGCAAAAGCAAAGCATTTTGCATAAACGAGTGTCTGATGTGTGTGTGTGTGTGTGTTTGCGTTTCTTTTCCTACTGACTCGTTGAGCCTTTGAAAAGTACTACAAACAAAGTGCTGTGTCTCTCATGCTTTTCGGCTTTATTGTAAGTCAGATTCAAAAAAAGAGAAAAAAGTAACTGCGCTAGTAGCAGCTCAGCAGTTGTCATTTACTTCCACTTATATTATTTTAGATTTCTTTCTTTCTATCCTTTTTTTAAAGCACTTTTGCATGTCTTCATTTTTGTATTTTAGCGTCACTGAAATCCCAAAAAAAGGGGAAAAGCTACGATGATAGAAATAAACAAACAAACGCATAACACTTTTCCTTTACTTTTTTCCCCCGATGAGAAAGTATAAGAAACAACAAAAAAAATCTATTGGAAAGCATGGGAGGAATACCTTTCGTTTCCTTAAACAAACGTGGATACACCAAATGCATTTTGTTTTGTTTGTTTCACCTTCATTTTACTTTGTGTTGTGCAACACGTTTACATACTTGGAAAAAAGAAAGAAAGAAAAGGAGACCTCTGCGTGCAATCCGTAGCCTGCTTCTTTCTTTTCATAAATCTGTATATAAATAAATAAAAAATAAAAAAATAAAAACGTCCCATTACACCTATGTTTCCCCCTCTCCTTCATCTTTTATATTGTATTACTAAGAAGCAAGAAAGCTAACTTCACTCACGTATCTACCACATGCCATCAGATAGTCTCGTTTGACGTGCATGAGAAACGCGAGGTCTTCCTTTTACTCTCTCTCTCTCTCTCTCCCTCTCTCCTCTACACCCAGCACAGTCCTTGCACTCTACGTGCACAGAAAAAAAAAAAACGGCGTCGTTGTAACAGATAAACAACACAGCATTCAAAAGAAAAAAAAGAAAAAAAAAGTGCTACTAAACAATCATGATATCAGTTATTAACAGCGAGAATCATAGAAACGCGCAGGCACAAATAATAATAATAATAATAATAAGAAAACACATGCGACAGCTTTGAGAAGGAGGAGGGAGAAAAATGACTGTAGAGTGGTAAATAATAATTTTATTTATCTTCCTTTTCTGGTGGTTGATTTCAGAAAATAATAATAATAATAATAATGATAATAATAACAAAAAAAGAAAAAAAAACAATAGCGCATCTCTCATTAAACCTAAAACAAACAAAAGGAATGATGAAGAGCCGGAAAATAAAGGGGGAGGTAACTACTTTCTGGAAAGAAAGAAATTTTTCCTTCTTTCACCCACATACCGCTTTCCTTTTGGCACATGTTTTCATTTAAGTTTCACTTCCTCCTCTTCTTTTCCCTCTGGCCCACATGTTTCCTTGGTTACTGTATATTATGCTTAGAAACTGCTTTTTCCTTCTTTTCGTAAAGAAGTAGTTGCTCGTGTCTGACCTTTTGCGGCTCTTGACTGTGCTCTCATTGCCGCGCCGCTATGAGACACACAAAAAAAACCTGCCGCTGTGAAACACGTATACATACATGCACATACGCTCACACAGTGAGGAAAGCACTGACTTTCTATTTGACTCATGGCTAACCTTTAGGTATTGCTGAGTCCTTTCATCTTCTATTTCTCTTTCCTATGCTCTAGAGAGACATTTATATGTATGCATACATATATATCAGTTCCACAAGATAAAAAAATTCTTTAAAAAAATAATAATAAGTGATGATGAATGAACGGAAGGAAACCCGCTCAGAAAAATAGACATATATTTCCCTTTTTATGAATTCTTAAAAAAACAACAACACTGAACACAAACTTATCAGAAAGCAACGAAAGAAGCGCAAAAACAAAAAACAACGACTAATAAACAACAACAATACCAACAACAACAAAAAAAAAACATTTGGGGCAAGAGATATAAACAAAGGAAGAGAGAAACGGAGTGGTAATAATATATATATGTGTATATGTATACTTTTTTTCTTTCAAAAAACTCTGTTCATGTTAAAATTGTCTGTCGTTCATCACACTTCCACGCACGTAAGAGAAAAAAAAAGGAGTTTGGTATGGTGACACATTACCACTGTTGGACAGCAAACTACGCCATCTTGTCATCACCTCCCGCTCCAGTCGACGCCTCCGCTCTACTAGTTGCTGCTTCTTGCGAAGTTCATGAAAAAACATAGCCGACTCCACTGATAGTGCGTCAGGCGAGGCCACACATGAAGCTAGTGTGGAGGAAGGTGACAAAGAAGCAGCGCATCGCGAAAGTACATCGGTAGATGGCGATAACGGATCTAGCTCAACTGATTCGGTAGGTACGTGCAATAACCAGTCGAGAATGAATGCCTGCTTGACGCTTGAGTGTGCCAGTTCAGCAGCGGCGGCGGCCCTATCAGCCATCCAACGGGTATCTGTATCAATCTCCGCATTAAAAGTTCCCCTCACAGGGCTTGATTTCTGATTTTTCATGCATTGCGCGTTGTTGTTGTTGTTGTCATCGTCATCGTTGTCTCTTCCCGTGTGGTCGATATCGCGGCGCGCAGAATGCAGACACCCTGGGTGGTTCGCTACCAAGGCAGCGGCTAGGCGTGTAGGTGAGAGGTTATCTTCATTTACATTGTAAGCACCAGAATATCTTTTCTGTTCCAATGGCAAAATAGAAGCAGCACACTCTTTCCTCGATTCTCGCAGCAGTTCACTAGAAGTTTGCAAAAGACTCGTCGCAACAACAACTGCAGTGGCGGTGGAGGCAGTATTACCCTCACACAGTATATTCCCATGAGGAGGGGACCCTGTATTGTAGCCTTTGTGAGCTGCACACAGATCGCCAAGTGTCCCTAGGGATCCTCTGCAGAGCGGGAGACTGAGTGGGCAGTAGTGCTTCTTGCAACGCTTATGCACTGGCGCAGATGCCGATGGTGACGGTGGCATTTCAGTCGCAGCAAGAAGAAAAGGTGTTGTAGTTGACGTCATGTCCCCACTAATGTTTGACGCACTCATCGCCGCCATGAGCTATCGAGCACGTGCTTGGATGTGCTTATAAAGAACACACACGCGCACACACACCACAATACTACTAAAAATTGAAGGATCGTTAAAGCTGACAAAAAAAAAAGAGAGAAAAGGGGAAAAAAAGGGGGAAGAAACAAAGACAGGGAGATGTGACAGCGCGTTTGTCGCTGTGCCGTCACGCCCACAATGAATGTCTGAGAGTAAAAACAAAGAGAAAAATAAAAACCGATGTTAGAAGAAAAAAAGTGGGTAAAAAAAATATATATATATATATCTATCTATATATATGCTTCAACGAATACCGAAGTCAGTGATACACACACACACACACCTAGGCAAACGGACGCACTGTCTTTCGATAAAGATGCTTTATTTAGGGTAAAGGTGCCTATATATGATGAACAGGCTAAAAAGGGGGTTTAAAACAAAAAGAGAGAGAAACGGAAAAGAAATTCGGGACCAAACATTGTCAATGACAGCAAACAGTGTATATCTCAAGAATTTACAATGCCATCTTAGAGTAACAAGATTGAGGACAGACCTGCGCAGAAATAGTTATTGCGTGTAGCAGTGTGGTGTTGTGATGTTGTTGTCGATATTCCTTTCAGCAAAGCTACTTTTAAAGAGAGAACTGGAAGTGCCCTCTGCAAACCTCCATTTCATCATTTGCTTCCCTCCCCACCATTCTCTCTTCTAAAATTGGCCATCTTTCATTCTGGTATAGCCGCCTATATATATATATATATATAGCAAGGTTTCGCAATTATGATTTGGTATGATTTAGGCCCAATAGGCGCCACTGCACAGTACTAACGGGGAGAAGAAGGGTAAATATATATATGAATACTTTCTCTTCAGTGTCCTAGATTTCCTAAAGTGCGGATGAGAGGGGAAAAAGAATGAGAAGCAGGTCATATTTGCGACATGTAGGGGGGATAGGCAAGACACAATATCCGCCTTTGCGTAACCAAGGCAACCATCACCACGGCGTCCTGACATTAGCCTCCACTGGGGGTGGAATGAAGGAGGTGAAGTGGGATCTCTTTGTACTTACGGCATGGGAAGTCTTGGCGCTATCACTTCCCTCATCCAGAGTAGGAGATGAAGCTCTACCTCCCATATCGCTAGTGACCTCATCCTCCACGTCAGTTCCGGATAGTTGTGGCTCTCCTCAGAGCATCTGCAAGGTTGTCGATGGAGACTACATAGGCTGCCTCGACGGTGTGGACGGGAAGAATGTGTGGAGGACATGTGTGCTCAGTGATACATTCGTAGGGCATAGTGGCTACAGACTTCACGTAAAGCGGAGTATTCGTCTCTTCGACCATCCGAGGAAGCCGAGCGACAGACCGACGGCGCAGTATTGACGCTGTTTCCTGAGGTGGAGCCTCTACAGGGAAGACCTGCCAAGATAAGTCCTCTAGAAAAGGGGCGCCAGCTTCCCGGTACCGAGGAGACCTGCCACGCTTCTCCTGTCGCTAATATAATGGAGGGTCACCATCCCTATTGCTTGCGAGCTGTTCGCATGCTTGGCCAGGTGTCCAAGGGGGTCGACCAGCAGGTTGTGCCGTACCACTATTGTCGCTGTCTGTTGAGGAGCCCCTCGTTGGATACTGGACCGCGTGGATGCGTTCCGTCTTCACGAAAAACAGAGCTTCGTGTTTTGAGAGTGTAATGGAAATCCGTGCCTGAAGGGCTGCCGCGAGCTCGTGAGTCCAGGAACCTGCCGTCACGACCAAAAGCTCTGGCCAAAAAAAAGGGTTTGATCGGCTGAACTTCGTCTCTTGGCTAAAGTCGATGATGATCTCTCTGCTGTCCAGATGGATCACCGACTGTCTCGTCAAGCGGGCTATGTCGTCCCATCGAGAGGCCGTTTCCCACGTCAATAGCAGTGGGACTTTCAAAGCGTTTGGTAGAGCTGGCGATGCGAATCAGAGTGTCCCGCGGCATGGGTGTTTGTGGCCTAAGCCGAGGGAATCAGGGCTCCCCCCTGTCCCCGCAAGGCCAAATCGAGGATCTAGGGGGCTTCGCGTGGTCGTCCCATCTTCGCAAACACCGTTATCAGTTTCCTGGCGTAGATGTGCTTGGCACTGGTCGAGACGGGGAGCTCGTTGATGAATATCGCCCGCAGTCCTGTCGTTTACTGGCTTGTGAGCGTGTTGCGCATAGACGCTGAATCTTCCTCAATTGGAGCGGTATTGGCTCCATCTCCTTATCGACCACAACCCTTTCGTATATTGACGCATTTAAGGCGCTAGTGGTCACGTAGTCAGGACGAATCGGAGGAAGATGTTTGTAACGATGAGTCATCGGGGGGGGGGGGGGGCTGCCAGTACTGGCACTAGAAGATCCTCCCCGCCTGTACTTTTGTTGACAGCGTGTGGTAGGACATGTAGCTAGTTTGTTTCTATATTATAGGAACGCTATATATGCTTTTCCCCCTTTCCTTTTACTAGAACTAACTGACAACAAGCGACACGGAGAGAAGAGAAGAGAAGAGAAGAGAGAACACTCATAATTTGTAGATCCAAGCATATACATATATTATATATTCAGGGGCGTATATGATAGAGCCCCCACATTCATCTCCCATATAACTACACAAAAAAGGAAAAATCGCTTTGTCTTTCTTTTCTGGACCTCTTAGTGTTCTGTGAGCAACCTGGTTGGCAAGTGCAGCAATAATGATTGTTTCCTCTCCTCACACTTCCAATGATTAGAAAAGATGTTCACCATCACGAGTTGCTCTTACTTTGCTGCTGTCGTTGTTGTTGTTGTTGCTCTCGCAACAGGAACACAAAATAAAAAGAGATAAAGACAGTGAACATATCAAAAAAAAAACCCACACGTAGGAGAAAAAAGAAGTGCCAATGCTCAAAATATGTAATAACAAAATGATTATAATAATAGTATTAGTCAGAGCTACACGGCACGCCTTTTTTTAGGGGAGGGAGGAGGAGGAAATATAGAAAAACACTAATTTAGGTCCATCTAGGCGTACTCACACATTCACGCATATATATATATGATGCACGCCCGTAAAAAAGAAAAGGGAGAAGAGAAAAAAAAAGAAGGATGCGTGTGTCTCTACATCTTATCACAATATATATCTGACACTTTCTTCTTCTCGTGCTGTTCCCTGACATAACAGCATAATATAGTCGGGACGAGTGGCCAAGGAGGTCACCGAAAGGGTCAGTAAGTTCTATATATAAAAAAAATAGTGCTCATATCAGGAATCCCAACATATAAATCCATCTACTTGCTCTCAGGTGGGAATGGGGTATGAGTTTGTGTTTCATGCTCAACAGTGGCAGACGGAGCGCAAAAGTCATTGACACTGCGTTTGGCTTCGTTAGGAAAACCATGGGATGCACTGCAGCCCATAGTACCTCCACTAACCAACTTGGGTACAGTCCTTCCCAGTACAGGCGACAGTGACGGCAGGGAAGGTGAAGTCGATGGTGGGAACGGGGTAAGCTCTGTGACACCACTGCTATGTGTACGCCAGCTCATGTTGCCACGTGAGGTACTGTCATTACGGGACATCGTGTTGTTGCTAACGCTAGTGCTATGGCATGTATAGAGCGGGGCCCCCGCAACCATAACCATATCGTCGCTAGCGCCGCCGCTGCTGCGTACATAGCCACACTCAGAGGTGCTCTGAGTTCGAACCTGTTGGAGCTGTGCAGGAGAAGACGCCACGCTTAGGTTGTCATGAGAGAAGGGCAAGACTGGACTGCGGGAAGAGGACAATGCCACTGTTGACCTGTGCGACTGTGCATCCTCATTCCCAGTGCGGCAGATGCTATGAAAGTGCTTAGGAGGCATTGCTGGTGGCAACCTTATCGACTCCGGCACACAGAGCCGCTTTACACCTGTAGTGGATCGATTGTTGTCGTAGTGGTAGTAGTGGAACTGCTCTGCACTAGCCCATACGAAGGAGTCAGTTGTGGGTGGCACGGTGTTGGTGGCACTAGTGGCCGTAGTCTTCGAAATAGCTGGCCCCAACGCCACCGTAGCAGGCGCGGTATTTGCGCTTGCGTTGTTGTTGTTATATGGATACGAAGTGCAGCTATCGTCCTCTGCTTGAGGGCTCACACGTATAGGCTTCACACTGTCATTTACGGTCACGCTATTCATGTGACCACTTGCATTGTTGTGGCTGTTGCTGCTCCTTTTGCTTCCCATGAGAGCCACTGGCCCACCACTGCTCCCGTCTCGCCACGCCACGCCACCAACGTCATCTCCTGTCGACTGCAGCGGCGGCAGCGTCCTTTGACAGCCATCACTGCTGCCTGTGAAGCCGCGCTCAGGCGCACGACGGTTTCCTCCTGCAGCACACCAACACGCAGTAAAGAAGGGGACGCCTTCCCATTCTAATGACGCATATGAAGGCTCTGAAAGCCTACTGGCGACTTCAGGACCTTTCTGGGTGGCAGTCAAGGCTGTTGTTGTTTCTGGCCTTGGTACCATATCTTCTACCGACATGCCTATTCCAGCAGAGCAGAGCACCTCCTTTGCTGGTTCATCTTTCCCCCCTACCCTCTCAAGAAGAGCTTCCTGCTGCAGCCGGTAGAGTTCACTAGCATGTGGGGGACCGCGATAGGACATGCGGGCAGCAGGAGGCCGGGGTGTTATGCTTATAGCATCGCTTCCACCCCCATCTCCGCCCCAGTGATTCATCATCAGCGTGGACGCCTGAGCAGTCCTCTCCTGCGATTTGCCATCGCAGCTGTAAGACGGTACCTGCAGTTGCACCGCCTGTGGATGCTTACTCTGCAAGTCACGGAAGAACATGATCGCATCGGTGCATCGATCGGTACTACGTGCGGTCGTTTCGTCCTTCCCTTTTTTTCCTCCTTTCCCCTCTTCCTCGCTCCAGTGCTCGTCTGCTGCCAGCGGTTTGGCGAACGTAAAAGCATGAGATGGCATATTTGCAGTGAGGCTACTTGAAAATAGTTTGCTGCTGCCATGTTGGTTCCGATAGTCCCTACGCTGCTCCTGGGCCTCATTATTGAGCTCTGCATTCTGATGGCAATGCGGCTGCTGTTGCTGTTGCACAGTGGAGCCCCAGGTACCCGTCCTAAGAGACGGAACTCCAATCAGACTGCTCTCATCAACGTCCAACAACTGGATGAGGGGAGGATCCTGTGGATTAGAAACTAAAGAGCTACATAGGGTAGTGCCACCGTCGGCTTCATTCGGTTCTGTTTGTTTATTGTTGCTTCTGCTAACTCTAACATCGGCAGAATGACTTGTTCGGCTCATGAAGATATTGCAGTCGTCTTACAAGAGCACTTCAAGGCTCGAAAATATGTAATAGAGTAAGTAGGAAAAAGAAGAACAGTTCTGGTGCGATTCGTCGTTGTATTGGTGTTCAATTACCCTTTTTTGTATATATTGAATCCAAGTGAATGCCTCTGGCTTTCTTCGCGCTGCCTTGTCAAGTCAGAAAAAGAAAAAAAAACACAATAATAAAAGCAATAGCAGCGAAAGCACTAACACCTGATTCAAAAGTAGTAGAAGTATACCGCAGTAATATATGAAAAGGACAAGCTGCACGTTTAGAAAATGTCACACAACCTAGATATGTATATATATATATATTATAAAAAAGGCAATTTGGAGTGTGAAAGGAAGATATGGGCTTTTAAACACACGTGCGCAATGAACTGTCCTCTGCAGTATACAGCTAGGCGCAATTTAGAAAAAAAAAGTACAGAAAAGAAAATAGTCACGCAGAAAAAAAAAAGTGCTGAAGGGGGTTCTTTTGTGTGTATAGAACCCTGCGACTATGAAACACTTGTGATTGCTATATAGCACAACCCAGAGGTAGAGAAGTAAAAGGGCACAGCAAAAAAAAGAAAAAAAAGAAAGAAAAAAAAGTGAAAAAGAGGGGGGAGAGCGAGAACACACGAGCCACAACTATAGAACGGTGGATATAGAAAACAAAAAGAAAAAAATTCTAAAAAAGCTATTTTTGAAGTAAAACAATAATAATAATAATAATAAAACACTTTCTATTGCCACTCACGCAACTGTGCTGTATTGGTATAAAGTATGGGCTCACTTTTTTTTTCCTTCTGCTTCGCCGCTGTTTCTTACACGAGAAGAGAGATGGGGGAAAGCCTCCTTGATAGAAAGAAAAATGCCGCTTACGCCACCAAAAGCTACCAAAAAGAGTAGGGGAAAAAAAAAGCAATGGAGAGAGCCAAGAACGTAAATGGGTACCAGTAAAACTATATGTTAAGTTCCCCCTTTAAAAACTTTGGATGGCTGTCGTTTGTATGTATGCCTGTGTTCTTTTCTCTTTTCCTCTTTCTTTTATATTTAAATGTTTTGGTACTGCACTTTCTCGCTGAGAAACCGACAAATATCTAGATACAGGAAAAAAAAACACTAATGATAGACAGGTGTATTGCCTTGTGATAAATGAGAGGGACTTCTGTCAGTAAACACACAAAAAAAAAGGCACTCGCTTGAAAGCTTGAAAAAAAAAAACCCAAGAGAAATGTGTGTATGTGCGCGTGTAATAGAGCTAAGATACCTCCTCAGTGTTATCACTCTATCTTGGTGTCGTCGATGGCTTCGCTCCTCATATGATAACTACAATAATGTCAGAGAACGAAGAGGCTGTAAAATATATATATATATAAGGAAAATTGTGTAGATTGCAAATACAAAAAAAAAAGATTATCAGAAATAAAAAAGGAAATAGATGGTAATGTATGTTCAGCAGAGGTACGCAGTTGAAACTCTCTAAAAAGATTCAGGACATATATTGAATGAAGAAAATGCATCCTTGCAGCCATTCCGCTGCTTTCTCTCGTTCCGTTTATTGTTATTATTCTCTTCCATGTGACGATTTAGTTGTTTGGTTGCTTGCCTGTCTCTTTGTTGTTGCTTTTTCCTCTTCTCTCCTTCTTTCCCTCGAAGCAACTGGTTACAGTAACGGGCATAAAAGTGAAAATGTGATGAGGTGCAAAGAAAAAAAAAAAGGAGAGAGGAGACTCCCAGTATCAATAATAGTGAAAGTACGTGTTGGCGCGCTTCAGAAGTGGCATGAGCTCCTCGCCCCTAAACCTCCCCAGGGCACCGTCACGCGCGAGCACCTCGCTGTAGCGCTCCACCGCATCTCCCAAAACCTCGTGATGCCCCTCAGCTTGCTTTGTCGCCACTGACACTGGTACCGGCTCGCAGCAGTGGTCACCAATGCTGAGTGGTGTGGAGTGGTCGGCCACGACAGCCATCGTGGCGCCTACAGGAAGAGAGTCCCACAGCCGCTGCATGGCTAAGCCGCATCTCCGCAGCATCTCTAGTTTGTGCGTGAGGCTCTTGTCGTGTCCGGCGTCATCGACTCCCTTGACGTGCAGGACCGCAAACGAGGGTCTAGGGCATGGTAGGCCACAGCCATGCTCCGTCTCAGCCGCCATCCGGACGAGTGCCCTCTCTGTGCCCTCTCCCTTGGTGTCTGTGTGCAGGGAGATAGATCTTTCCCCTGCATGCGCATAGCCGCCACAGGAGCGGTGGGTAGCTGGGCACTTCACTCGAAGGGAGTGCAGCACGGCATCCACCTTCACCGCAAGGTTAGAATGGTAGTCTCCGGTGGCACCTTCGAGGGGGTCAGCAACCTTGACTTCTTCGCTGAAGTCCGCATCAGCGCCGTAGCACCTGTCACATACCTTGGAGCTGAGACCACAGCAAATACCAAGACCTTTGATAATGCAGGTCGGGGCTATGATCACCCCATGCAGGCCATGTCGAGCAGCAAACGAAGGCACCCACCCCTTCTTGGCGGCCCCACGGAACAAAATAACGTTTGAGAGGTACTTCACCTCAGCGTTGCTTGCGTCGTCAGTCTCGCAGCTTCGAGCCTCCCGTAGCGCTTTGTTGGCGGCACGTCGCGCCGAGTTGATGGGATGCTCTCTCAGCAGCCGCGACAAGGTCGCCGATGCCGCCTCTACCAAGCGGCTTGTGTATACCGCTGCTGTGTACTCTGGGTGATCAGGTGGTACAGTCGGTGCGCAGGTGAGAAGGGGTCTCATGTCCTTGAGGGGATCCGTGCCGGTAATTTTGTCAGAGAGCTTCCCCAACACCAGACCATCCGCCGTTGTGATGGCGCCGCTGAGAGCCACTCCACAGCGATGCTCTGTAGCATATTGCATTTTAATCACGTGAGGATAGTCAAAAGGCACCCCATTCACATCCACGGAGACGCGTGTTCCATTCAAGTCCCTGCACAGCGCAGGACCCTCACGAGTAAAGTTACGGTCACAGCGGCGATTTGTGACAAGCCGCCATCCGTGGCTGTTTGCCGTTTCCCCGCTCGAGGAGTTCAGCGCATTCCCGCCACAATCTTCTTCATTTTCTTCCTCAGGGTCTAGCCACGTGGCGAAGTTGCTCTTGAAGGCTACGTCCTCGTCATCCAGTGCAAGGCCCGCCCCTAGTGCCTCGTAGGCACCACGCCCTCTGTAGTACTGCAGGGGTGGATAGCCAAACATGCTCAAGTGCGCTGTGTCGCTGCCGCAGCTTACTCCCGCCATGTACGGGTCCATCAACCCACTGGTGCCACTACGAGTAACGCAGTTAATGCCGTCACAGGAGTACTCCTCAAGGACGCTAGCATCAACCGAGGCAGTAGAGCTCAGCAAAGCTCTCTGCGTTGTCTCAATAGCACCTGCCACGACCACTGCCGCTGATGCCGCAGACGATGCCTCTAGCTGCTCTGTAGAACGAACAGCAACAGGAGACAGCGACTGTGGCGGTAGCACGCCAGACACTACCTCAAGTGGGGTGCGACCCCCAAGCTCCGCGTACGTGCAGTCGCCTATGCCGTCGATAATGAACAGGACAATAGGCTTTGGAAGCAGCGCGCACCCAAGCAGCTCCTCCACGTCCTCCCCTGCGTTCGTTGCTGCGGCCAGCACAGTGGGTGGCCAAAGCTCCTTGGGCAGTTGCTGCAGTCTGCGCGCAAGCATCGCCCTGGAAGGGAGTGTCTCAACACCCGGAGCATCACCCCGCAGATGGGCGGAAGTGCCATCGAAGTCTGAGCCATATGCTGTGAGACACTCTGCAGCAGAGAAGGATGAAAGAAGACGCGTGCAGTGCAGAGGCTGCGCTTCAGTCCAATCTTGCGCATGAAAATTGTGCCGAAAGTATATCAACGGCTCTACCACGACAGGTCCATCACTGGCGGTGCGCGAGGAAGCCATCGCGCTAGTGAGAAAGGCAGCCACCGGTGACGGAAGCGTGCGAAAAGAAGTACTAAAAGCGTCACCCGCGCAGGGAAGCTCCACCCGCACCTTCTCCGGACGGTATACTCCTTCCTCAACGCCTAGGAGCACCTCCAACCACGCTCGCATCTTCCTCGTGACAAGAAACAGCTCTCCACGCACGTGTTTGCAGGCATCAGTAACATCTGGTTTGTTCAGTACGCATGGTGCGCAGTCTGCAAATGTAGGGAGTAAGTGGACAAAAAAGGGGTAGCGAGACTGCGTTATTGCCTTAGCTACAAAAAATGCCTCCTCAGGATCTGCAAGCCAGTGCAAGTAGTCGTTCTCGCCGCGGCGGAGTGTACCGTAGACAAAAATCAGCTGCAACTCAGAGTTCATCTATTGCTCCTTTTTTTATTTTTCCTTTCCTAAGAAGCAGCGCTTTCTAAAATGAAGTTTCTTATTTTATCAACGATACTGTCACCCGTCTGCGGATGGAAGACACACGAGTCGAGCTTCTATGAAACAGATAGAGGCGTTGCTATTCTGGCAGATACGTAGTGAGCACAAGGGTCATTTCAAAAAAAAAAAGAGAGAGAGAGGGAGAGAGGGGAGGAAAAAAGATTAAGACAAAAGGGAGGGGGGGGGAATGTTGCTATATCACAGCGCATGCTCTAGCAAAGCAATCAGCGCATCGCTCAATTGTGCAATGACATTTTGGCAATAACAACAACAAAAAAAGAGAGAGATGAAAGCCAAGCAAGAGAACACCTCCGCTTGCTGTCGTGCCGCAACAGATTGTCAGTCATACCCCCATTCTTCTCTTCCTTTTCTTTGAAGAGAGGGCCCTCGCCATTGCTGTCTTGTTGACTTTTGTTGTCATCGTTAGCTCATCATCACGCCGCATAGTTCTCAAACTAAAATAAACAAAGGAAAAAAAACTGAGTTGTTTATTCTTTCTTTTCTCTCGTTTTCTTCAAAGTAGCAAAAATGATAATAAGAATGTCCTTCTGCAAGAGCCAAGAAGCGCAATGAAAAGCACTGAGGCCAAGTTTCTCACGATAATAAAAAGCCACCTCGCCTTCGCTCTGTGCCTCTTTCGTTTTCCTCCCTGTTTCTCCCTTCCTTGCTTCTTTCTTTCTTAAAGTCTTTCTCTCTCTTCCTTACTCTCTCTTGCTCCTACTCTTGGTTCTTCCCATGTGAAACCGCTAAAGTAGAAAGCTGTTTGCCTGTCCTTTTGATGTTGCTGCTCTTGATTTGTTGTATAGTTCCTCTCCCTCTTTTTGCATTGTAATTAGAAAGTATTTGCATCTATACGCCCCTAAAGGTGATTGTGTATCCTTTCTTTATACTACCCTCTCTCTCCCCCACCTTTTTTCCTCCCTCTGCCTTTTTTCTCATCCCCATCTCTGTTTAAAATGCCGGCATCGCGCGTGCGCACATGGAGGGAAGAAAGGAAAAGTAATTTCTTCTGAATAGTGCAATTGAGTCCAAGAGATGACAGTAAAAAGGGGGGAGAAAAGCTGAAAAAAAAAAAAGCTGTTTGCAATCGGGAAGTCTATAAAGAAGAAAAAGAAAGAAAACAACCAAAAAGAACCGAAAGAAAGAGGGAAAAACGGGTAAAAATATAAGAGAAAAAATAAGTAACGCCCCCTCCACTTTCAAGAAGAAAAAAAAAGAGCTGATGTTCCAACACTGATATATTTGGGGAAGGAAAGTAGAGGCGAACAGAGAATTGAGAGAGAGTAAAAACCATTTAACGAAGAACAAAAAGTGAGCGCAAGATTCGATAAGCATGCAAAATAAATAAAAATTAGGAGAAACACACATAGTGAGCACAACCTTCAGGAGTTGATGGCACAAAAAAGCTCCATAAAGACGCGCAGTACAGTAGTAACAATAGATGTAAAAGTAGTAACAATAACTTATGAGATAATAAATAAAAAAAAGACACAAAAACAAGCGTAAATGTGTAACATAAGATACAACCATCATACAGAAAAAAAAGAGAAAAAAAACAAAGTGCAAAAAGAGTTTCATTCTTTCCTTTTCTTTTGCTCTACCCTTCCTTAACTCTATTTATCTTCTTTTTGCCCAATCTGTACCAAAATACAAGAATCATGTAGTAAAGACTGCCACTGGAGAAAACTCATAAACAAATTTACCATTTTTTGTAGATAGAGACGGAGTCACAAAAAAGGCAACCATACGAGCGAAGGAAAAAAAAAACAATAGTTTTACGGGTAACTTGCTGAGAAAGGGGGGGGTGAGAGGAGGAATTGACGTACAGAGGGAATATGTTTCACTTCCATCAAGCTAGCAACGATGATACAAAATAATAAATAAAAATACATCCTTGAAAATATTTATATCCTCCTCTCCCCACAAAACGATATTGCCCTCGCATTCAAAGACAAATTCAAAAAAAAAAAAAAAAGGGGACCGACAACAGCAACGAAGATGAGATGTGTAAAGTATTTAACCTATGTCCAAGCCTTCATCTAGGATTTCCTTTACGTACTCGACTGAACTACAAAAGGAACATGGAAAAGCACACTGAAAGACGAGCTGCAGGACACTGAGTTGCAGCGTCAAAGTACAATAGTATACAGCACCTTGCATACCCAGCCAGCCGAGAGTAACTCTATTTCCATACTTTAGTTCGCCTCTTGCGCATCCTCCTTCTCGTCATCCTCATTTTGAGTATTTTCCTCCACATCCGCAGTACGAGGAACGCTAATCTCCTTCTCCAGAAGGGCCTGGCTCTTCTGGAGAGCCTCGGCAGTGGCCTTATCCTGCTCCTCACGCTCCTTACGCTGCTGCTCCTCACGAGCCTCGCGTTCCTTCATGTAGACATCTTCGTCCACAATATCGTAGTTCTCCTGTAGTTTCTCCAACACGCGCTTGCGCTTCTCCTCAATTTCCCTCTCTTCCTTCTCCTTGAGCTGACGGCGCTGTTCCTCAACCTTCTCGCGCTCCTCAGCAGCTGCCTTCTTTTTTGCCTCCAAGTGCGCCTTCTTCTTCTCAGCATCCTCTTTGCGCTTCTTCTTGAGCTCCTCTACCCGCTTGCGCTGCTCCTCAGCCACCTTCTCCTGTTCCTCCACACCCCTCTTCTTCTCTTCCTCGCGGCGTCGGCGCTCATCCAAAGCGTTGTTCTTTGCCCCGGCCTTCACATCTGTGCGCTTTTTCTTCATCGTACCCCGGGTCTTCTGTACCTCCTCGCGCTTCTTCTTCTCCTCTTCCTCGCGCTCCTTCTCCATGCGCTCCTTCTCTTCTGCCCATTCTCTGCGAGTGCTCTCCAGCTTGCTCTCAACCGCGTCTGCCTTCTTCTCGGCAGTCTTCTTCTTCGTCTCCTTGGCCTCAGCGATGCGCTTGCGGTGCTCCTCGGCCTCCTTCTCTTGCTCTTCCTGCAGCTGCTTCAGCTTCTGCTTCTCCTCGTCCACAACAGCCTTGCGACGCTTGATCTCCTCCTCGTGCTGCTTGAGGGCATCCTCGCGCTTCTTGCGCAGCTCATCGCGGGCCTTCTGTACCTCCTCGCGCTTCTTCTTCTCCTCTTCCTCGCGCTCCCTTTCCATGCGCTCCTTCTCTGCCTCCAGCTTCTCTACAGTAGGCGCCTGCTCAAGCTGCCGCTTCTTGGCCTCAAGGCGCTTCTTGCGGTGCTCCTGTTCCCCCCGCTTGATAGCATCAGCCTTTTCCCTTTTCTGTTGAGTTATTTCCTCACGACTCTGAGCTAGCTCCGCAGCGATGCGCTGTTCCTCGGTTTTGCGAGACTTTGAGAGAGCGAGGGTAGCCTTGTCGCCCTTCTTCTTACGAATGAGGCGCTTGGTAGTGGTATCGCCCACTGGCTTTGACAACCCCTTGTTGTCGCTGGCGGGGTCAGCGTGCTGAGGAGCAGCATGATTCTCTGTCCCATGGGGGACCTCATTTTCGTCATGAGTGTTCATGTTGCCTCACTTTTGTGGGTTGCGCCTTTTTTCGCTCTTGTTGCTTTCTATTCTTTCCGCTTCTTTTTGCGCTTCTTCGCCTGTCCGCTAGTAGGGGTATAGTTTGAAAACGATACAATCTAATATAAGATCACCCGCTGGATATATGTTGTGCACTACAATGCAAAGCAAATTCACCGCAGCACAATGAAGAAAGATATAATAACAATAAATAAAGCGTAGTGCAAATAGCAAATATAGTTGATAAATAGTATTTTTTTTTATGGTAAATTGGAACGGTAAGGCGTAATACTTCCCGACGCAATACTTTTTTGACGCGTTAAACCTTAAAAAAAAAAAAAGAAGAAAAGTTAGAACAAATGGGTAAGCTGCAATGTAGTAATTTGACGCAAGAAGAAAACCATAAAGAGCGCAACAGGTTGTTTCAGCAATCGCCCCTCCCCCCATCCCTCTCTTGTGTCGTACTATGGCTAGCAAAGCAACAAAAAGAAACAACTGCATGCAAAATCAGTGTTCCAGCGCGTTTCAAGCAAGTGCTTTTTGATGTTATTAATGATTTTTTTGTACAAAATAATAGTTTAAAAAGAAAACGAAGACATCCAAAGAGAGACACGATTTTTAGAAAAGGAAAGCAGCTGTTCAGGTACCCATGAGGCATTGCGTTCCTCAAACAGCAGATCCCCTTTATTCATGGCGGGTTGCCGTCTGCTTTAGCGGAGCTTGTTGAAGCCAATGTTGTTGGCGTTCTCACGGAAGCACTGACGGCACACGTTGAGCTCGTACTTGCGGATAAGAGCCTTCTGGTTGGAGCAGATCACGCAGTGGCGGGCACCCTTGCCCATGCCGATCTTCTGGCGGGAACGCCACTGGTCAAGATGGCCCATGTTGATGCTATGAAAAATCTGGACGCTTCCTAAAGTCGCACAAAGAGGTATGTGAAAGTGCATTTTTGTTGTTGTTGTTGTTGTTGTTACGAGATAGTTCAAGGAGGAAAAAAAAAGATGGCGATGCATGCAAAAGAAAGGAAAGCATATAGCGTTTTATATGGATAGGAACCATCACGTAAAAGTACAGCAACAATGGTTGTTTCACTGCCTTTTGCACAAGAAAGCGCACATAAAAAAGATATTTTTAAAGTGAATGCGTTGCATCAAAAAGAAAAAGGAAAAAAAAATGAATGCACAGAGTTTGTCTTCATAGCCACAAATATAGTTCACAGTATTTCGGTATGTGCGCTTACGTTTGCATAGAAGCCAGGTGTGTGTGTGTGTGCATGTGCGGGAAGGCATTGACTCAAAGATAGCCCACGAGGGATCCCCTCCTCCCACAACTGCACGTCCCATCATGCTTCCCTCCCGTCTCTTCCATTCTTTTTCTTCCTCTCCTTGCTTTTTAGGAGAAGTCATCCAACAAGCCAAGGATTAATGAGTATGTGCCGATGTACGTCTTGCTTCCTTCACCATCGCCGTTCACTGGATTGAAAAATTCCCACCAACGCAAGCCCTGTCGCATCGTCTCCGCCATGGTTACGTGTAGCTGTTCGTACATGTTCTCCATTTCACCTCGACTTCCCTTCTTCCGTCTTGTGTTGTTAGCATCAGCAGCATCAAGCAGCGATGCGTATCGCGTCTTGAGCGCGTAAGCAAACATAAGATTGGTCGAGGGCCACACGTAGCCCATCCAGAGCTGAGTGTTTGGGACCCCATTACTGCGTGCCTTGCGGATGGAAGAAAAGGACACAGACATGAGACCAAATTTGCTCCACAGCTCCTCCATGGCAACATCAATGGTGGCACGTGCCTTGACCATATCGCGGCGTACAACGCCTAGCATCACCGGGTACAGTGTTGCGTAGCCTGTGTAAGGGGAAAAATCTCCAGACGCGCACCCAGCCCGGTCAGCGTACCGCTGTACTTCCCTATCCCAATGTAGCGCATTCAGATACGCTTCCCAGTCCACCTTCACGCTCGCGGGAATACCGAGGTGGCCCTCCTCAATGCGTGTGATGAGTGTGCTCAGTAGGGCAATCCACGAGAAGAGATCCACGTGTGCCTCGCTGGCGTACTCGCCAGGACAGGTAGCACGAGGATAGTCCTCCATGCCGCTGGCCCGCAAGCTACCAGGGCCGTCACGAGAGCGCCAGCGGTACGCAAGAAGGTCCTCTGTCTTGCCAGTTGGCTTCTCTGGCCACTCCTCAAGCGGCCTTCGTGATTCAGACCCGCAGTCTGTCTCCCCTTCCGCAGCGCCGATGGTACTGCATTGCGTACGATGCCACCACGCTCTCCACCGCTTCAGTGCCGGCAGCAGCTGCTGCAGAAAGGTCCTGTCAGCTTCGGTTTCCTCCGCCACGTACTCGGGATTGTTGCGGCGCTTGCGACGGCTCTTCTTCATCTTTTGCTGATGCCTAGTCACACGCGCTGGCTTGCGCTCCATTTCATTAAGCACCTCTTCGAGCCCCAGCAGAAGGGTAGGTGGAGCTCCAAAGGTGATGTGCTCGTACCTCAAGTGCTCGGCTGTGGTAGAACGCACGGCAGCAGAAAAAGTCGTGCGAGTGGGGATAAAGCCAGTTTCTGGATCCTGTGCCCCCAGCAGCCATGAGGCAAGAATGTCCTTTGCAATTTCTTTATTCCAGCGCGTCAGAAACAGCAGCTGCAGGCCAGTGAGGTGCTGCTGGCCAACGGGCTCGTCTGTTCGGGACCCCACCATAGCCCAAGCACGCGCGATATGAGAAGAGGGTCGCAGTTGTGCCTCCAGGTCTGTCACGGGCACCGCCGCCCCGTTCTGGTCCCACGCTTTATCTATAGCGGGATCGGCCTGGAGATAGCAGCCAGCACCGTAGTACATGGATCCAAATAACTCACTAACCACGTGCACGGAGAGGTACTCGTACAGCCGCGTGGATACGTTGAAGACGCTGTGCTGCAGCCACGGCCGCACCACCTTCCGCACATGCGAAAAGATCGCCTTATCCCTGCGACGGAAGGCGTTAGTGAGCTGACACGTAGTGAAGGGCTTGTACTGAGGCACCACCACGCCCAAGGATCCGGTCCTGGCACGCTCCTCAGCGCTAGCGGCAACTGTGGCAGGCCTTAAAGAGACTTCTAAACGAAAACTTGAAGTGTAGGCCTTCTTCATCACAACTACATTATGTCCCGCCTTGAAAGGGTTCGGTGGGGAGGTGAAAGTGGCCTGATCAGCGCTCTCAATGTAAGTATAGGCGTCGCTCGGTAGATCCCGCAGGTCCAGGCGCTGCCGCTGCAGCTCACCCACATCACGCCCTCCAGTGATGCCTTTCCCTGACGTCTTGGCACGTTCTGCGGGAGTGCCACCGAGCACCTCAGCCGTTGTCAAGGCGAAGGCGTCATCCACGCTGGTGCCCTCGTCCTTATCAGAGCCGCCGCCAATGTTGAGGCCATAAATGCGCCACGGAGCGGTATCAAATAGAGGATTGTGATCGTCATAGACGCGAAACAAGAACGCCTCGCGAGCTCCCGTAGGTCCCTCCATTTCTCCCTTTACGAGAGGACTCCAGTCGCCGTCGTTGTGTCCGTCTGGTGCCTCCACCTCAAGAGATGCCTCTGTGTCTGCGTTGACAACATACAGAACAACCTCCAACGGTGATGGCGTCTCCACAATGCTGTGAATACGCACGTGCCACGAGTTACCAGAGGGACTCTTAAGGAATTCAATGTCAAATGTTGCCCTGTTGCCGTCGTCTGTGACACTCTGCTTACCGTAGTGGAGGCCGTCATGCGTAACCCACCGCACAGTCATCCTCTCTGAATCGACCCGTTTCTTGCTGGCGGTGCGAACCGCGTTCACCTTGTTGTGAGTGTAGGGCATGTGATGCCGCAGTGGGTGCGCTCGGTCCTTGTCATACCACGCAAGGCCCACAGTCACGGGGTTCTTCGCGCGGTTCTTCAAGGCAAAAATGCGGCTTGGTTCGTATGTACCCCAGTACACAGACCTGTTGTACTCCTCAGAGAGGTAGAGGGGAGGGTCAGAGAAGTAAGAGGCGTAGCTTGCCTCCATGTCTGCTACAACGGAGTCCCCCCACATCTTATCAGTAACGCGGCACTTGAGGTTCTCAAATATAAAAAAGGGAGTACTGTAAATCAGTATCGTGAGGGGAAGTCCAAGAACAAGGCAAAGAAAAAGAAGGTAGTGCATAATGCCTTGACGCATCTCCCGCTTCTCTATTTTCTTGTCCCTTGCCTTGAGGGTGGCATAATCGTCAGCGGGCATCTGCACCGCATCATCGTCGATGCCACTGCGGGACTTGCCCAGCAAGGGACGTCGGTCGCGCATACCCAAACGCCCACAAAAGCGTTTAAAACTTGAAAAAAAAAAAGTGAAGGAAAACTTGACGCGATTATCCGCGTATAGACAACACTTACTACTGCCGCTTTCTAAGAATTGTGTCCCCCTTAAGAAGAAAACAAACAAACACAAATACACGCTCTAAGGTGAATGTAGCTAGGGAATGAGATCCTTCACCTACTGTTGTAGCAGCCCGTCTACAGGTAAAGGATTGATTTAATGAATTTTGTAGTGTTGCTGATTCGTACGATACTGCGCTGTCTAAAGCTCAAGTGGCAATAAACACTTCACTTTACAACAATAATAAAAGATTGTTAAGAAAAGAAAAGGTAACGTAAACCTTATTATATATAAAAACTGATGTAAAAATTTATATAAAAAAACAAAAAGTAAAATGAACGCTCTCTGCGCGCTTTAGGTATCAAAAAAAGAAAAAGGGAAATTGAAAGAGGGAGGGATAAAAAAAGAAAAATTACTAGTAGTAAATTGTATTCAACGTGTTACAGTGGTGGCAACCAGCTACAGTGCTAGTTGATGAAAGGCCATTCTATCAAAGTATAGCTTTCCCCTTCCCACCATTTATTCTCTGCTTTGCACCACAGGGGCCGCCATTGAAATACATATTTTTAAAAACAGCCATGATAAAATATACAAAAATAAAAAGAAAGAGGGATAGGGGAAGATGTAGGGAAGAAACAAAGACAAAGCTAGCTGTTCGCTATCGTCTCTCTTCTGGGAGGCCGTTGAGCGCCGTGTCGCGTATTGTCCTCCATGACACTGGCGTTGCCTGAGTACCGCCAAGAGTGCTTATCTCTCCCTCTCGCTGACGCCCTGTCTTAGGGGACAACATCGCCGCCTCACGTGCTGGACTGCGCAGACCTGCTCGATGCGAAGCCCCAGGAGGCGGTGGCGGCGGTGGCGGTTGTCTCTCTTGGCCTCCAGAGGCGTGTCCAGCTTCGCTAACGCTCTCGCCATTGAATAAAGCACGGCCCGCATCACTGGCATGGGACCTCTTGGGCGTACACACATCCTGTCGACCCTGCAGCTCCACGTGTGACACGGCAGTGGCGCGGCGAGGGTCACGATGGTGAGGAGCTCCTTCAGGTCGCCCCATGCCAGAACTGGCGCTGCTTGGTCCCCCACCTCTCTCTGGATCTCGATACGGCGAGGTGCCTGCCATCATGTCAAGTAAGGATCGGTCGCTGCTGCTGAGGCTCTGTACAGTGTATCTCTCACGTCTCACAACCTCCCCTGTCGCCCTCGTGGGGTTCCCCCCAGGAACGCGTGTGGCGGCGGCGGCTTTGTCCTGATAGTCGCCAGGAGACTGGCGCGAATGGCCCTGCTGATGCTGCGGGTGTTCTCGACCTCGCTGCTGCTCGGACTGCTCGGTGCGCTTATGAGGGCGAGGGTCACTGTGGGATCCCCTCTGCACCTCTTCCCTGTGCTGACGTCGTCTCTCCCTGCTATCCCTGCGCTGCCGTGCCTCGTGAGACGAAAAGGAGGAGTCGGGGGTATCTGATACGTGTGCGTAGGTCAATGT
>JASANZ010001985.1:0-29798 GCA_030849805.1 Sergeia podlipaevii | reverse complement strand
ATTTTTGCATGCACCACTATATATATACAAGTATGTGGCCATCTGGTGCATGCGTGTGCTATGTGTTCACGACACAACGCATGCGCGGGGGAAGGGGGGGGGGGGGAGATTGAGAATAGCAAAATTTGTTTTCTTTTGCAAAAGCCCCCCCTCCTCTTTTAAATTTTTCTTTTTATGTTTTCTCATTGTATACTCTTTTTTTTTTTGTGGACACAAAGCTGCATATCTTCAGATCCCTTTTTTTAAAAAAAAGAAAAAGATTATATTTCTTCAAGGACTTGCATCACACACAAAAAAAAGAACATAAATGGACAAGTGAAAATGCTAATTGTGAATTACAGATGAGAAGCGAAAGGCTAGTAAGTGTACCGACTCACTTTTTTTATTGCCAATGTTTCTTTTTCTGTTATTGTGCAATAGTATATGTGTATATAAAGTATTTTTTTTTTGAAGGGGGGGGGGTGAGCTCATCATTTTTGGCTTTTTTTTGATTTTTTTTTTTCATCGTTCTTGAGAGCACACAACCATTACCGTATGTTGCTGTTGTTGCTGATATGGGCCAAATGAAAAAAAAATGTTCCTTTTTAAAATCATTTTTGTGAGGGAATGGATGCTAGCGTTGTGCGTAGCTACATGACTTCTTAAGCTTTGTTCTCCTCTTTCCTTTAAAAAAATTTCTCTTTAAAGAATTTCGGTTTTTTTCTTTTTTTTTTGTGTTTTCATTCTTTATTTATCTATCATTGTTTTTTTTTTCTTTCTTTTCTCCGCTTCTTTCCTTTTTTTCTTTTCCTCTATTTACTCTACTTGATCTTGTATGATTTTGTGCGTGCTTTTTCGTGGAGCATATGTTTTTACTTTGTACACCGGAAATGTGAATGAGATTGAATGGTGATTGCAAGGGGATCTCTTGTTTATATGGAAGTTCATGTATGGGGCAAGAATTGTTGAAAGAATAAAACAACAACTACAGCTACAGCAACCGCCACATAGAGCTTTTCTTTTGCATATTGCTCACAACTTGGACGCTTTCAGCCTCGTAATACACATATTTTTTTATTTTTTATTTATAAAGATAATTGTCTGTTTGCTTTTCTTCTTTATTTGTCTTCTTCTTTTTCTTTTTTTTAATCGTTTCCTCATCTTTTCCTTTTTTTTTTTGTAGATGCCTCCTAAGTTCATTTAGAGAGTTTGAGGATATAATTATCATTGTCATTTACGTCTAGTGTTTTTTTTTTCTTGTTCTGTTGGCGAAGATATTAGAAGCTGCACCCTGAAAAAGAAAACATCGTAACACCACAGAGGTAACAAAGGATTGCTTTTTCTCATTTTTTTTACTTTACTAAAGTTGATAGCACTACTTAGTGCTTATTTTTATTTTATTTTTTGTTGTAACACATACTCTCTACAAGGAAACAAATATAGAACGTAGAAAATCTTTTCACGGCCATTTTTTTTTTTAACTCTGCATGACCACGTAACCTAAAACATTGTTTTTTTTTTCTTTTTTTTTTCGTAAAAGGAAAATATATAAGTCTGTAGAGCAGAGCGGTAGCAGCAGGATTGTAGCATACTGTATTAGGCGACTTCTACATCACTTTTTTTTTTTGAGATTTGGGCATATTGCTCCTTTTTTTTTTACTAATTATCTTTGTACCCACAGAAAGTTCCTTTTTTTTGTGTGTGTGTGTGTTCGTGTCTGTGAGTACTTGAGTCTGCCATTTTTTTTTTCTTTTTGCATAATGCAGTTTTTTCGTAGATCCAAAAAGGATCAAAGCAAACGTTCATCTCACAACGATGGTGTTGGTGATCATGACGTTGCAGCATACGAGAAGGGCAGTAAGAAGACAGTGAAGAATAGTGTATTTGGTTTCCCTCATGCGAAGCACCGCAAGGCAAGCCGCGATGCACCAGCGATGCGCTCTGTCGAGTCGCACAACTACAAGCCGTCTTCTACGCTTGATAAGAGAGCGTCTGAACTTCCGTCTATTTCGTCCTCAAAGCGCCAACATTCCAACGAGGGCGTGTCTTGGAGAAGAGAGAGTCGAAGCGGCGATGAACGTGCTGACGCTTCACAGACAACGCAAGATTCTCGTTCGGTCGATGTGGATGGGTACGACACGTCCATGCTAGAGACCGCATCGTTAAACGATGTGGCTAGCTATCCTCTCGATGGTTCCTTGCGGCAGCAACAGCAGCAGCCATCGGTGTCACAGCCACCTTCAGCAGCGCAGAATCAGCAATCGCCGTGGCCGCGACAGCGTGCATTGCCAGTGGTAAAACCACTTCGATCATTCGAGGCAGAAGGTGATATTCCGTTGGCCGATCCGACCACTGTGAGTGATGATGCCCGTTTCCAGGACTGCCTCAATGGCAACCGCGGCCCTACGCGCTCTGGACACCAGCGCTCTAGAAGGGCATTTTCTTCCGGTGCCGCTGCAGCTCCATCACCGCCACCAAGACAGCGACTCGCCCCGTTGGACTCTTCCTCCGCCATGGACGAGCGCGATGGCAGCAGGGGAGAGAAGGAGGGCACAAACAGGACTGCAGTAGGCAGCGATGAGATGCCGAATAGGTCGGTGCGGCCTCTTGAAGCAGTGGCGCCTGCGCCGCCTGTGCCACAACTTCACGCACGCGAGCGGTGGAATGCTTCGTCAGCTGACACACCTTCTCCTGACCTTCCTTATGCGGATGCATCCTACCCAGGTGGTAGTGGTGTTGCGGGTGGCATCACCACTGTCTTGTATTCGACGGACCAAAGTGAAGAGGTGGCTAGCGTAGACCCACACCGCCAACTTGGCAGGGCTGCCATAGAACAGTATGGCAGAGCGGAGGGGCGCGCTCGTTTCCTTCAACAACAGCAACAGCTGAGAAATATGAACAGTACTGCATTGTCAGCAACTCAAACTCCGGTCTTGCATGTCGCGACACGCTCTTCAGAAGCACGTGGGAGTTTATTGACGCCAACTACTGTGCAGCCAAGTCCAGGCAGCATGTCGCGACAGCGAATGACGAGTCACCTGCCTCCGCCCACTCACACAACCCCGCACCGCACCGAGAGCAACAGCTCCATCCTGACGTACCAGCGTGATGTCGATCCAACCAAGATGCCGACAAGTACAGCACTCCTCGAGCCCATTTCCCGTTTGCCTTCTTATGGCGACTTTATAGACCTTTACTGCCGCACAGACGATGATGCTGAAGATTACGATGATGATGATGATGATGATGATGATGACGTGGCTGTCGATGGCGACAACGATACTAGTTGCGAAATGTATGAGTTGAATGCTAAAAACGAAGATGATGGCAAGTCCCTTGAGCGTGTCCACAGCTTGGACGCAGACTTACTGAATACTTTCATGTTTCTAGGCTTTCCCGATGCTCTGCAAAGTACTGAGGATGTGGATGCGAGCAATCAGGCACGTGCTAGTGCGATCTCTATTTTCCAGAGCACCGTCGCCAATGCGTCAGACCAGTTTGAAGTGTACTCTTATGGCATGCCGGAGTCTCTCAGTTCCTCGAGGCCCACCGACGGCAGCTCGCTGCTAGATCATTTTTTAGAGTACTCTGGCAGCGGCAGGTTCCCCCCGGCCGGAGCAGCAGCAACTGCTGCAAGTGGCAACGACTCCGGGTCGGGGGACAAGCTGCAGGGCATCTTGTTTCACGGCTCCTGCAACTCAGAAAAAGGCATCTGTGGCAGCTCCACGTCTCACAGGAAGCAAGCGCGAGCATCAACAGCACTTCAGCAGCAGAATCAGATGATGAGCGCGCTTCGCTACTCCCCTCAGAGTCCTACCTTAGCGAATTGCCAGCGGCTTCAAGTACCTGCGCCATCTCACGGAGGCAGCAGCTGCAGCAATGGTGGTCGTGGTGGTGGTACGCGGCGCTTCTCTGCAGAGAGAGTGCTTTCTCTCATAGCAGTGCAGGCACCATATAACGAATTCTGCGCGATCCCTAGAGATGTGTCGTTTCCTGTCATTCAACTTCGCCCAGTTGGGCGTGACAGCCACCTGTTGTCGGAGATGGTTATGGACGAGGTCGTTGAGTATGACCCTAAGCTGGCGGAGATGCGCATGGCTGGTGGAGGCAGTGTGATACGCAGCAGTCTCATCGATGAACTATCGGATCAGGTTTTACAGGGGCATACGGCGGTGATGGTGCTTGCTGCCGGCGGGGGCTCAGATGCGACGGTGAAAGCACTTGTGGAGCGAGCTCTCGGTCAAATATATGAAAAGCTGCGGAACAGAGAGCAGATGGCGACAGCGGCCGGCGGCTCTCAGCCTGGCAGCGGCGCGTTCTTTTTTCGAGTGGAAGTGTCTGTCTGTGCGTTTGACCGCGCTTGCCAGGTTCGCAATCTCATCCCGCTTACACCGACCGCCGCTGGCTTGCCCAGGTCGGTCACCAACGACAAAAGGAACGACAACTACGTTGGCTTGGAGCCACAGCCCATGCGTCTGGTGTATAACCCGACGGTTGGCTGCTGGGTGAAGGGGATTCCCCTCACTGAGATAGCGTCGGCTGACGCATCAGACCTTGCTAAAGTAACTGTGCCAATCGATGCGTGGCTTAGGTCAAGTGCCTCTGCCCCGACTGGCGCGGAGGAGATGCTGGCGATGTACGTGCTCATTCGTCAGACAAGAGACCTCTACACAAGCGACCCTGAGAGTCGCAATTTGGTTCTCTCCTCCTTGACACTGCTCATGACACGTGACCCCAATTATGCCCAGTCAATTTGCATTTATCCTGGTCGTCACCCTTCGCAGATCCGAGGGTTAGTGGACCGTGTGGGCGATGGTGGCTTCACCGTTGCCGCTGCGTGCCTCTCAAAGGACACGGTGGAACCTCGCGAGTACGTCAGCTTCTGTCGTGAGTTGAGCTCTGTGCGTAATGGGCCTTTGCTGAGTGGCAACGTGCGGAGATATCTGGACTTTACGGCCGCAAGTAACGCGCGGTTGCAGGAAGCCGCGGCGGCGACGGAGGATCCAAAGAAGATGGCGTTGGCGCGGGCAACTATTGCAATGCATGTTGGATTCATCAATTCGATGCTGAGGCTCGTTGCTGATCCAGAGAACGTTCCGGTGCCGTTTGATTGCCACAACGTTCCGTACCAAGACGAAAGGAGTACCGCCATCATCACTAAGGACAGCAAGATGAAGGATGTGAAGCAGGCGGAAAGTAGCGGTGACCCTGCATTAGTGAATGGACGCCCACAAGTGGAGAGCGCTTTCCCTCCAATGCCACGTAGCAGCCATGATGTCAACGCCGACATCAAGGAAGTGGCCGAGACTTCAATAAGGCCTGCCAAAAGTGCCAGTGCTACCGCTGCTCCAGTTGTTCGCAAGAACAATATCAACAACAGTGGAAGCGGTAATCTTCACTTTCTGCGCGGGCTTACTGGGGTGCCGCTACAGCGCCATTCTTCACCTCACCTACTAAAACTGCTGCCGTCGTCTTCGGAAAGGAGTGCGTCGCTTCCGTTTAGTTATGGCGGATATTCTTCGGGAACCATCGGCACAAGTGGCACGAGCTTGACGCGCGAGGTCCACGCTGGGTTGGACGAGAGTGGCGGCGTCTCCACCGTACTCTTTTGCGACCGTCGCGTCCATCGCGTGGCGTACGTGGAGGAGGGCATATGTGGTTTTAACATCTCCCGCAAGGGCACCAGTGTGGAGGAAATCAGCACCCACACTCAACTACCAGTGGATGAGGCTATCTCACTTGAACGGGTGACGTCAACACGACAATCTCAAAATACTCGCAGCACCGGTCAAGTACGTGGGACGAAGACATCTTCTCAGTTCAAGGCGCTAGCGGACGTGTTTGCCTCGGGCCGCAGTTGTGCAATCATGGCAGTGGAGGATAGTTCGTGTCTACTCACCCACTCTCTGGCGTGGCCGGCAGTGCGCCAAGCCATCGCAGCTGCCTTGTCTCACACTGGGGACCGCAGTCGCAACGTTCAGGTCTCCATGTCGCTCTTACGTGCTGGCGACACGGCGGTGGAGCTGCTTGAGAGGCCAGCGGAGCCGCGGCACTTGCTGCTGTCATGCTCCCCAGTGTTTGGACCCATTGTGCATGACGCCGTGAAGGTGCAGCTGCGCTCGACGAGTGAGTGGGATGACTTGCGCATCGGCGCGATGCGCCAGGCTGCTCTTTTTTGGGCTCCAGAAACGTGCATTTACGTGAGCGTTCTCAACCTGTTTTCTACGCGCACAGACGTCTTCACGTGTTCCTTGTCGGTGTCTCTCTTTGGCTCTCACACAGCGTGGTGCACGCGTGTTATTAAAGGTAAGGAGAGTCCGCGCATCAATCTACTCAACCGCAGTGCTCTGAGTGGGGCTGCGGCCTCTGTGGTGCTCGGCTCCTTCGCGAGCGCTGCCGAATCCCCTGACGTGGCCGCACTCTTTCGACTCACAATTCCAGTGGTGAAGGAGATCCTTCACTCTGGCAGCATCGGGCGCTTTGTACAGCGCACAGAGCAAGCCCTTACCGACCGCGTTGAGGAGCGCGCATCGCGCTCATCCCAGTCGATTGACGCTAGTACGAAGAGTGCCATGATGACAGATAAGTGGATCACGAAGATGCTGGCGGACTACAAGCGCGTTGTCAGGGATCCCAACGGTTCGTACCCTCTTGCGTACGTCATGTTTGAACCTGAAGACGACACTACGAGGGCTGGTAACGCCAATGGTACTAGTGGCAAGATAAACATGCCTCCCGTGACTGCAAGTGGTGCCTCTCTTCCGACCACGAACTGTCCGACATCAAGTGGGCCGTCCCCTGGCACTCTGCTAGAGAACAACACAACGTTCACGACGTACAACACTCACAGCAGCCAGACGGTGACGACCACTGGAATGCCTAATGCGCACCCGCGACTCCTGCTGGGGATGGACTCCAAGGGCTCTCTATGCTCGTGCGTGAGCTGCGACCACGGCCGTGTAGTGTGGCTTCCGACCGGGGAGACGTTCGAGTGCGATGAGGACGCGCTGTTCTACACGGCCACCGACCCCGAGTCCCGTATGCCGTTTGCCAAATCGCATCTCGTTAGCTCGTTAATGGACTGCGTTCGCAAAGCTCGCAGCTGCGCCATAGCTGGCGTTATGGATGATTGTGACTACAGCAGCAGCACGACCCCCGTAGCGTCTGTTGCATCATGCACGCGGCCGCTGTGGAGCGTCTTTCGCGGTGTTTTGGCCTCTGTCGCGTTCTTGCCGGACTGGGAGGAGTCGAGTGAGGTGCAACTGCGAATTGTCGCGTTACGAGACCGTCAGATCGTCCGTGACTTCCTTGCGGATGAGCAGCAGCAACCGCAGTCGCCACCTTCTTACATCATGGTGGAGGCGTCGCCGCTGTTTGGGCCTGTGGTGCACAACGCGTCCATGGTTTCCGCGAAAACACTGACGGAGTGCATTTCGACGATGAAGATTGGCGTGAACCGTGTGGAGCGAGTAATGGACTCTCTGGAGCCAGGCACCGTAATTGTGGCCAGTGCGGTGGTGAAGCGAGTAACGAAGACGGAGAGGGACGAGGAGGATGTGGCGCTGTCCTCCTTCACCGCCTTTTGTTTCCGGGTCTCCCGGGATTTACCTGTGCTGCGTGAGGTGCTTGCTATGGACCCCAATGGCTCCTTACCCCCGTCTCTCTATCGTTACATGTTCGGTGGCCCGTGTAAGTTTCTGGCGCTCGGCACGTTGAATGGGTGCACGCGTGAGCTCGGTCTGGAGGCACTTCAGCTTCTCCAGCGTATTCGATTCTTGACGACCTACCCTGTTCCGCGTGGTGGCGTGAGGGCCTTCTTGGATTACCAGCGTCGCAGGCTAGCCTATACGCAGAAGCAGGTGGAGGGCTCGAGCAGTGCAGCAGGGAGCGGTAGCGTGGACCCATCGCAGGAGCTCGTGACGCGCATGATGGCGGATATGGAGCAGCTGCTGAAAAGCCCTGCAAGCAGCGTGCGGCTGCCAGCGTATCTTGTGGAGGACTGCAATGGTATGGACAGAAGCGAGGAGGATGAAGGTGAACGCGCGGCAGAGTTTGACGACGCGGTGGCGGCGGCATTCACTGCGCGAAGAAGTCAAGCTCCACTACAGTCTATTCGATCTGTTGCCGTTGTGACGACTGATGAGTCTAGCACGAATGCGCGAGCCGCGAGGGGGAGCAGGGAGCCACCACTGAATGTGAACGCAAGTGTACAAACCATCGTGTCTGCTCAAGGGACGTACCGGTTCTCTGAGGTGCTGCAACGTGCTGATGCTCTTGCTGTGGTACGTCCGTCTACGCTAGAGGACATCGCAAGTAAGGTGCTGGGCGGTTTCAACGCGGTGTTAATGCTTGCCGATGCGACAGGCTCTACAGCTGCACGGGCGGTGTTGGAGCGAGTGATCTCTGGTGTCGGTGATCGTCTTCTCGCGGACTCGCGCGTTAGTTTGTTCATCTCGATGGTGTCTCTTCGTCATGAACCTGGACGCGGGGACGTATCCAAGGATGTTCTTCGGCGAGTTGAATATGATGACTGCCGTGTGGCGGCTTCGCCTCTTTTTGGGTTCTGCATTGAAAATGCCAACTATCGTCGTGCGGAGTCGGTTGCGGAGTTGGTCGCAACTATGCGGGATACGCTTACCTTGTGCAAGGAAGATAAATCCGCGATGGTGATGTCGCTTGTGATCAAGAAGATCGTCAAGGAGGAGGACGACGTTTACATGAACTCGATCCTCGCGGTGTTGACCACACCTCACACGGAGAACACCACCCAGTATTCTCCCCACATGTTTGCTCAGGCCTCCGCAGACCCAGACCAACTCATGCATCTTATCACCAGGGCTTTGGAGTCTCCGTGCCACGCGTACGGGTTCACTGGCGTCGCCACTTCTACCCCTCGAGAAGAGCGGGAGGCGCTTCTGCGACTCGGCAGCGAACTGATGAAGCTCCGGACTATGGTGCCGCGCGTGGGAAGTGCCAGACGCGTTCTTACAATTGCAGATAAGGCGCTCTCCGCCAGTCCGCTTCGCACCTCTGGTCGAGATATCAACCCAACTGCCGTCGCCGCTGCGGCCGCTGCCATATGCGATGTGGACGAGGTGCCTGCGGCTGGGTGGTGGAGCTGGCAGAAGGTGCAGCGGGACTTGAGGAGACTGCTGGAGGCGCCTGAGGAAACTAAGCCGAAGTCTTACCAGATTGATCTGTGCCTCTCAGACAATGTCATTCAACTCTAGCTGAGGGGAGTGAGGTGGGAGGGATATTGCATAAGGTCGAAGTAGAAGGAGTGAGAGAAGAAGAATCAAAGTGTTTATTGCTTCGAGGATACATACTTACTGTCCTGTTGTCATTTAGATAAAACCCTTCTTGTTTCATTTTTTTTTTTTACTTCCTTCCTGCTTCTATTTTCTTTTCTTTCTGGCAAACAGATTTTTTTTTTTTTAGAGATTTGCTTTGGATTTTATGGTTGCTGTTTTGTTCCTCTTTTCATATTTTCATATTTTTATACATTTACATTTGTTTTAAGAAGTTTGGTTTGAAGGGGATGCTGAGGGTGAGGATGAGAGACATAATTGCAAAGGAGCAGCAACGTCAACTGCAACCACGACAAAAAAAGTGAAAATGAAAATGCAGCAGCATCGGGCATGTTTGGTATGTGCTGCCCTTTTCACCCCTTTTTTTGAGTGCTTTGTGTTTTGACGATTTGCGAATTGTGTACAAGGAGGTGCCCCCCTCTCTTTATGTGTCTCCTCCTCCAAAAATAAAAAACGAATATTTTTCTCTTCTATCACCACTTTTACGGTTATTACTGTTTTTTTTTTTCATTTGTGCACAGCTGCATTTTATGTGTATTGCTATTGTTTTTATGTCTTCATTTGTATTACTTTTTTTTTATTTTGTTGTTGCTGCTTAGGCTACGCTAAGGACTACTTCTATATATATATATATATATATAAATGTATCTCTCATAGCTGTTGTTACTCACTCTAAATATAGAAGTGAGGATGGGATGCTATGCTATTGAGTCGCCAGGTTTATTGTTATTATTGATTTACAACATGATTGATGGAGAGCCAAACTGCTCTGCCCTTCTCTTTTGTGTTTGAGTGTCCGAAGTGAACGTTTTGTTTATCGTGTGTATGTGTCTAGTGCTTTAGATGTTCTATTCCATCCTTTTTCATATCTTTTTTACAATTTGTTTTTCGATTTGCTTTGCTTATTTCCTTTTCTCTCTACACGAAAGAAAAGACGCTTAGAGACGGTTGCTATTTTTTTTTATTTTTTTTTGACTGTGATATCAGTTCACATATATGTTGGTCACATCTTCAAAAAAAAAAAAAAAATGACAGCAGGTGATTGTAGTTGAAATTTATTGCTCTAAAAATTGGTAAAGCTCTGAGAGCATCTTCAAGTAACCAATGTGTGTAAGTATATGTGTATATTTGTTTGTATTTGTGTTTTGTGTGTACTTGTTGGCTTGCATTACTACATGTATTGCCATCACCTACTGTCATACTTTCTGCCAGGTACGCTCCCCTTATATTTTGTATTCCCCTTTTTCTTTTCCTTTATTGTGAATGATCATATAACAATATTATCATACATGTCAATATACATATACACTGTTCCTTTATCTTTTTTTCTCTGATTTCAGAGCATGTCTGCATTAAGCAAACAAACAAAGAACTCTGCGGACGCAGACATAAAAAACGAAAAGAAGAAAAAAATGAGAGAGAGGCATTCTTATCACATTACTATTTGATAATCAAATAAAAAGTGCTTTCATAAAAAAAAAATCCTCTTTTTTTCAATTCTTTTTTTCTTCCTTTTTAAAGCCTCTTTAATTGACTGTGTAAGCTATATTGCTTTTTTTTTTTTTACTATTTATACGTACACAATCGCATTTTTTTTTTCCTTGCATATACATCATTTCGTAGATTATCTTTTTTTTTTTCCATAAAATAAACATACTAAGTGAACAGCAATTTTTCAAACGACTCATCAGTTAAAGAGGAAGATCAACGCACTCACGCGCACGTACGTTCGTACACACACTCATACATTGTGTTCTTTGATTTAGTGTGTGTGTGTGTGTGTGTACTAACCTTTTAAAGTTATTCAAAAACATTTTCAGGGACCGAAAACACACACACACACAAACACAAGAATCCCTCATATTTTTCCTTCTTTTACCATTTAAACGATGAGCACGCGCCCAGCCAGTGGTCGTCAACAGATCCCAGAGCGACCAAGCAGCGAGAGACGTCTTGATTATGCTCTAGAGCGCAGGAGCTCCGCACGATCCAGCGATCGCAACTCGCAGGGCTCATCCTCGTCGCTCCGTGGCACAGGTCGTACAGCGAGTGGGAACCGCACGGTATACAGAGGCAGTGATGATAGTGGTGGCGGCAGTGGGTCGGCTACTTCTACAGAGAAGCGGCGGCTGAAAGAGCAGAAGCAGAAGGAGCTGGAGCATGACCGCCAGGAGAAGGCAAAGCAGGAAGGAAAGAGGCGCAAGGAGAGTGTGGATGGCCACGACAAGCGTGCTGGGCATCGCCGACCTCGCAATACTCGAAGCCCAGCAACCGAAAACAACCCAGGCCGCCCGCGGGCGATAAATGAAGCAGAACAGCTGGAGCGTTTAGACAGTGGCAGCCGCGGCGGCGGCGGCGGCAGTGGTGGCGGCGGTGAAAGTGGTGTGAGGCGGCAGCGAAGTGGCGCTGCAGAAGCATCCTCATCGCGTATTTCTGGTTCTCAGCCTACGCTGCGGCCGAGGAATCGCGAGGTACGCGCTCCGAGAGAAGCTTCGACGACGGAGAACTACAAGACACGTAGTACACCGACTCCTGTACCAGGCGACCACGCCCTTGGGATCTGGCGCAGATCATCGGCGCCAACATCCGGTTCCTCCACAGTTGCCAACGGCGCTGCATCTACAGAACGCACCGCTGTGACTCCTGCACCACTTCCACCTCTCACGACACCTGCACCCAATCAGCAACAGCAGTCTCAAAGGCCGATTGGGCCATACATGATGCCGCAGCAGTCCTCTTTGGAGAGCTTGTACGCTGGCGAGGGCGTTGGGAGTGGGTTGATGATGCCGGCTTCTTTTGCCTACGTTAACACCTCTCAGCCTTATGGCCCAAACCTCTATGGTTCTATGAGGCCAGGTGGAGGCATGGACAGCAGGAACGGTTCGTTGATGATGGGCAGCGGACCTGAAGGAAGTATGCTGTATGGTGGAGACCCGGGGAGCCAAGTGGGATCCATGATTGGGATGGGTGGACCAGCTGGAGGAACAACGGGCTCTATGGGACCTGGTGGGAGCGCTCTGTACGGTGGTGCTGAGAACCAGTTCGGGTCGATGATGCTGAGTCGCCAAGGAGGCTCCATGGTGGGACCTGGCGGAAGTATGCTGTACGGAGGAGGTCAGGATAGTCAGTCTGGGTCTATGATAGGGATGCAAAGGGTTGGCTCTATGAGACCTGGAGGCAGTATGCTCTACGCAGGGGGGACTAACAACGGCAACATGATGCGCGCAGATTCTTTTCATCGCAGTGCCAATGGGTCCATGGTGGCACCTGACGGGAGCATGATGTTTGGCAACCGCGGAAGTTTCGGTCCTGGAGGGTACTACATGGGTAGCACTGGCTCGTTCTCCGGCGGCTTCGATCTGTTCCAGGTGCCGGGCCAGAACAACAGCTTTACACGCCGGCCGAGTGACTTGCAGCGAATGATGTCATTGGGCAGTTCCATGAGCGGCGGCTCGGCGTATGGAATCCGGAGGTACAACAGCATGGACCTCGGCAGCACATATGGCAGCCTCTACGGGTTGGAGCGTATGTTTAGCTCGAGAAAAAGCTATGATAGCACAGGCGGCTACGTCGGGCCGCTTGGGCTCTTTGAGCCACCAAAGGGCTTTAACATGAAGGCCAAGCCAGACTACAGCATTCCTCCACCGTCCAACGCGCTTTTCGCCCATGCACTACCTTCACGTCCACGCACGGTCGAGATTGCCCCGGACAACAGTGAGGCTGAAGCCGCGGAGGAGAAGCGTCTGAGGCAAATGAGGGACGCGGCTCGACTGAGACGCGAGGCGGAAGAAAATGCAGAGCGGATGCGCGAGGAGGCGGCTGACGCAGAGCGAGCGGCACAAGCCAAGAAAGCAGCAGAAGAGCGCGCGCGCTTACTGAAGGAGGCGGAGGAAGAACAGGCACGACTGCTGGCCAAGACACGTGCTTTGGAGGTGCTCGAGACTTTGCCGGTACGTCCACTCAAGTCTATTGGGCCTGAGCTACAGTGCATTGCTGTGCTCACTGACCCGAGCTTGGCGCCGTCACTGCCCGTTGGTGAGATTGCAGCTCCGAAGAAGCGTGGTTACAGCGCAAGCGCCACCAACACCGTTGACATTCCCGGCAGTAGCGAGAAGTTTGAGATGGATGAGGTGCACATTAGCGCTGAGGGGTTGGTAGAAGTGGCAGACTCGGATGCACTGTGCAACGCTTCGAGGGAGGTGCTCAATGGCCACAATGTTGCTTTTCTCGCCCTCACCGCCTCAAGCTCACGCCACGCCGCTGAAAACATCATTATTGCATCCCTCACGCGTATTTTGGATGACCTACAAGAGGCCGAGGTGAAACAGCCTGGCCGCAAAAGTGAGGTGCTTCTGTCCGCTTCTGCCTTTCCAGACCCCGACACCGCGCGCGATGTGTTGCTGAAGCCTGCCGCGTTGGCTAAGAACGCTCCATGTCAGGTGGGCAAGAACCCGGTCTACGGATCTTGCGTCATGGGCATGTCACAGCACGCGATGAAGTCTAGCGCGGATAGCATGAAGTCAATTGTCGAGGCGGTTGCTCGGAGCGACAAGAAGGAGATGCTGGTGATGGTGTTCACTGTGAAGCAAATCATTCCGTCGCCCTCATCCAGCAAGGGCGGTGGTGCCACCGCCCCAGAGGTCTACGTGTCCTCTATTTTTGTTGCTCTCATGTCGGATGCGAACATGGCGTATCTGCAGTCTCTACGCTCCCGCACCAACGAAAACACAGAGTCACTTTTCTCATACGTTTTTACCGGACGCGCCGTCACCACAGTGATTGTGCCCGTCACCCCGACTGAGCCACCCACCACGCGCGATGCCGCGCTTCAGGAGGCTGCTCATATGCGCCGCATCACACCAACGGAGAATGTGGCGAGCGGCAATATGAAGCGCTTTATTGAGTTTACAGAGAAGAGCTACGCCAAGCGCAGTACCACCGAGGAGCCAACCGCCTCAGAGGCAGAAGTAAAACAGAAGATGAAGCAGATCCTTGACGACGCTAAGCAGCTTAACGCACACCCTGAGATGACCCCGCTGCCTGTGTACCCACAGGAGAAGGAGCAAGGCTTGATGCATAGCGGCAAGCGCCGTGAGGCTGGCACAAAAGTGGCCGCCGTCATCGTTGGTGCGCCACGTACAGCCGTGCAGGTCAGGATAGACAGAAAGGATCCCACTGACGAATCAGCCTTTGTGACACTGCCTGGAAGCAAGACACGGGTGCCCTTCGACGAGGTGATCGAGACCCGCACCGGCGACGCGATGCCGAACTCTCCCCTCTTTGACACGGCTGGCACGTCGCTGCGTGCCGGGTATAACGTGGCTGTGCTTTCCGCTGAGATGATGAGCACGACTCCGCTTGCAGTGCAGTTCACGTGGCGTAACTTTACACGTACGTTGGAGCGCACCATTACGAGCGCAGCTGGGGATGAAAGCGCTGGCATCACGCATGAAATTCAGCTCTACATGTGCGTCCTGCGCCGCCGCGAGGCGCTTTGCGATCTCTTTGCAGAAACTGGTGGCGGTGATGGTGCATCAACAGGTGCGTTCCCGTTCACAGTGGTGTCGTCCCCTCTCTTTGGGTCTATTATCTATGGCACACAGCACAAGGTGCTGCGCGATCCTACCAAGGTGGATGCCGTTGTGAAGAATGCTCTTTTTCGTGCTGCGCTGCTGCTCGAGCGCGATGACGACGCGGTGGTCGCGATCGTGGTGTATAAGCGCATTGAGGCCGATGATGTGGTGCTGTCGTCGATGCTATGCTCCAGCTCTCATTCCACCGCCATGTTGCGCGCCTTGAGTGATAACAACGAGGCTTACTCGCGCTCCTTGTACTCTTACGCGGTGAAGGGGCCGTGCATGACGACAACGTACATTGTGACTGAGCAGCAAAATGGCGGCGACGCTGAGGCCTTTGCCGTGCACATCGGCGATATCAAGACTCTTGAGCGGTGGACAGGTAACGCGTTACGTGACGGAAGTGTAAAGAGATTTGTGGAATACGGTCGTAAGAACGTGGAACACGCTGATGCGAAGCTCGCAAGTGCGGAGACCGCAAACGATTCTGCAAAGCAGCGACGCTATGAGCATCAAGTCAGGCGATCACGTCGCATGGTAGAGGATCACGAGGAGCTTCTTCGTCACCCCGTCAAGACGCCGTTACCGACCTACACCTCAGATGGCAGCCGCTCCTCCACGCTTGGGAAGATCAAGCCGCCGAACCCGGTGCTCACCGTCGCTGTCGTCGTGGACAGCCGCGATAGCGGTGCGGCAGCGGATAACGGGAGCTTGACTGCTCAGCTGGAGTCAACCGAGGAGTACGTTCGTTGCAAAGGGACGTCTTACAAGCCGACCGAGATCGTAAACGTAAAGGCCAACACGATCCGTTCCAGAGTTGTGGATGATGTGGTGTATAAGCTTTTAGGGGGTTTCAATGCCGCGCTGCTAACTGCGGATGCCAAGGGCTCCACGGTCGGACGCTCGCTGGCCACCAAGACAGTTCTCAGTGTGTTGAAGCGCCTCGCCTCGCGCGGCGATGAGGCGTACTGGTCTGTCATCGTGCAGCGTGGGAACAAATTCAAGGACATCCTCACGAGCGACAGCAGTGACTTCACCCCGATGGAACTGGGGGTCTCTCCCACTTTTGGCCCTATCGCAGAAGGCGCGGTCATTTCTCGTCTTTCGAGTGATGGCAGTGAGGTGGAAGGGTTGATCAAGACAGCGTGTGTGGAGCGGGTGACGGGCGAGGGCGGTGTGGTGATCATTGTGCTTATACCGAAGCTGACCGAAGTGATCGGAGGTGATGCAGAGATGGGGGCTGATGGTGGTAATAAGCGCGAGGAGAAGGGCGTCACTGTGCCTTCACTGTTGCTCGCGATTGCGGGCAATGGTAGCGGCGTGTACAGTGAGGTTGTGCACCAACGCGCACATGAGCGTGGCCTGTTCCAGTATGCCCTCGGCGGCCCTTGCCATACCGTGTACGTGGGTGGGGTCTTGGCGCATGACGCCGATGCTGCCTCTCCTATCCTGAACTTCATTCCTGAACTGAACGCTTTCATGAATCCTCCGCTTCGCAGCTCAAGTCTCAAGCGATTTGTAGAGTACACCGAGTCCATGTTATCTGCTTTACAAGCCAAAGCACGCGAGTCGACTGGCTCGGAGCGGGACGAGGCTCTCAGATCTGCCATCAGGGTTGAGGAGATGGTCAACGATGCCAAGGCGATGATTGCCTCTCCCCAAAACAGGCCTGTTACCGTATACAAGAGATGACGATGAAAACGGAGAAAGCCTCGATAAATATATATAAGCCGAGGGAGGCCTATGCATTTTCACTGTTCGTGCTTTTTATTTCTCACTTCTCTTTGTTTTGTTTTCTGGCAGCGACAGCCACAAAATTGCCTTTTTTCCCTACGCGTATTTCAAGACAAAGCGGACTTATAATTATTATAATTTATCTTGTTATATCGTTTACTTTTTGAATCGTAGTCCTTTACAGTGAAATACATTTTTTTTTTTCATTTTTCAAAAAAAAAGAAAATGGTGTGTAGAAAGTATTTCGCGGGACTGCCCCGTTGAGGGAAACGTTTTTTTCTTGTTTTATTTATTTATCAAAAAAAACAAACCCTTTTTTCTCATCTTTACACTCCTCTCGTACATGTGGTGCTGGGGGCGAAGAAGTGGAAGAGACATTCATTCACAATGTGCACAGTTACTTACATCAATTGCTAGTTTCTTTTTTGCCAATACAAGTGTTGTACTCGATCAAATAATATATTGTTTTTGTTAATTATCTTTCCCTTTTTCTTTTATTGTTGTTAAGAAGGAGAGGGAAAATTTTTTTTGTTGGTTGGCTGGGGATCTGCTTTGATTCAATGCGTCTGCTTATATACGGATATAAACGCATGCGATACGTGAGCGGTTGCTTGTTTCTCCTCCTCTTTTTTTATTTATTTGGTTGTTGTGTGTTGTTACATCCAGTGTGTGTGTTTCTATTTGCGGCAGTATATTGTTGTTATTTATATGTTTTTTTCGTTTTGTTGTTCACCTTTCCGGTAGGTTTGGCCCGCCACCTCAACTGTGAGCTTGTCTCCTGCCTTTTTGCTCCTACTTTTCTATTTGAAAAAAATGTGATGGAAACTAGTAGGAAACAGGAGACAGCATCATTGTGATCACCATTTCTTTTTTTTTTCTCTCCTTTCTTTATAAAAATATAGTGGACTGCGCATTCTAAGAATTTATGTTACACGCATATGTAGTTTTTTTTTGTGCTTTATCTGCGGAACTTTATACATTTTTTTGTTTTCATCTTCAGCGAAAGTATGTGCTAAGCTCGACTCTTTTTTATTCCATACACTCATTCGCTGATAGCAGTCCTATCTCTCTACCGCATTTATAATAATAATTATTATTATTTTTATTATTGATGGGAGCAGGCCGCTGCAGCTAATAATGTATGCTGTGAGATGAGGTTGCGGCTGAGTGTTACTCTTTTTTTTCTGCCGTTTTTCAACATTATGTTTGCTATACATATATCGCGAACAAGTATCTTCAACACAAAGCTTTCTCATCTCATTTTTTTTCTTTGTTGTTTTTCAACAAAAGCGCTTCTGTTTCTTCTATACTTGCATTTTTTTTTTTTAAGCAAGAATCTTTTTTTTTTTTTAATATGTGTGTTTATTATTTAAATGACAATAATCTGCCCTTATCTTCATTTTTTTTAAACTTGTTCTTCTTGGTGTGTGTATGTGTTACAGACAAAATCAATGAAGTAGCGCGAGTGAATTTCTGTTTGCTTGTTTTTGTTGTTGGTAGAGGTGTAGATCAATTTATATGTTTATATATTTATATCTATATTTATATATACAGAGAGAGAGAGTGGATGCTGTCACCGCATACGAGAGGAAGGGGCGGGGGGGGGGAGGGAAGCACATATGAATGGTGCTTCTTCTTTCATTTTCGGTCTCCTAAATTATTGCACCGGTTAGATTTGAAATTTACTTTCTACATGGTTGTAGATTCTCTTCCTCTCCTTATCTAGTCACAAAGATGAGTGAAGGGAAGGGGAGAGAGAGCAAAACTAGCGCGTCAATCACTAGCTTTTTTTTCTCTATTGGTGTTACTACCGCGATTGTACTTCTTGTTTGTTTTGTTTGTACTGTGGAAAAATTTGGCTATAAGCGGCAAAAAAAAAAACGCTACTACTATATAGAGAAGGATAGCAGTACTTTCCATGTACAACATATTTAAACTCCCAGGAAAGGAAGCATTACCCTTTCTGTGCTCTCTACCGCTACGACTGGCGACACGGATACACGTACACTATAATGGCTGTGCTATATATGCAAAATCATCTTGATGTCTGCTCACACTATGTTTCCTTTTCATAAAAAATAATTTCTTTACAGCTTACTGGCATTAGTTTTTATTTCCTTACCCTACAGTAGTATCAAAGGTTGCATTTCTCTTCTTCTTTTTTTTTCCAGGCATTCAGTTCTTACATATATAGAGAGAAAAGGCTATTTCCTTTCTTCTCTCTTTAAAGTTACTACTACCCTTTTTTTTTCTTTACTTCTTGTCCTCAATCTGTTCATTCTTGAGCACACACCATTGTCTATTCCCATTTTTCAGTGTTAGAACAGTTTTTTTTTTTTTTAAAGCTAAGAAGAAAAAGCAACAACGAACAACTTTGCAACTCACACCCATCTACACAAACACACACACGCGCGCGTGCATACCTTCCAGGCAACATTAGACACGTGTATTTGCCGCTTATAGTCGGTTGCTCTGCAGTATCGTTTTACCTTACTACCGGCTCTTACTATTTACTAGTACGATTACATTCCTCTCTTTACAGAAAACATTGCACAAAGAATGAGCACTACCAAGGCCCCGCAGACCCAGCCTCTTCCACACCGCAACAGCGCTGTGGTACCCCCACCCCCGTCCGAGTCCATTCTTCAGAAGACCAGCAGCTTCTCGAACAAGAATCGCGATGGCACCACTACCGCCAAGAGCGGCACCAGCCCTCAGGCCGGCACGAAGCCTCAGGCCCCAGCTCAGCAGACACAACCAAAGCCGCAGGCTCCCCAGCAGCAGCAGCAGCAGCAGCAGCAGCAGGGGGCCGTCCCTACGCAAGCACGCGGTCCTACCCCACAGTCCAAACCCAATGGCATAAATAATGCCATTCGCGGTGGCGCCAATGCGGTCATGCCTCCTCCTCAGCAGCAGCAGCAGCCGCAGCCTTCGATGATGACCAACCAGAGCCTCACACCAATTCAAGGCATGGCCCGTACTCCTGCCGTGACCCCACAGCAGCCCATGCGCCAGCAGGGCCCCCCACTGCAGAGTCCAAGCATGGCGAACCGAGAGCCACAGTCTCGAGTTTCTCAGATGGCGCCTCCGCAGCAGCAGCAGATGCCACAGAACATGGGCGGCAGTGCCTATCAAGGCGGCTTCGCGATGACCGGCGGCGTCCCTGGCGGTGCGAACCCCTATGGCTCCACGATGAACATGATGCAACAGTATCCAAGCACTCTCACCACCGGTTCCATTCAGGGGGGCTCTGCGTACAACAACCCTAACGGATTCAGCGGGTACAACAACGGTTCTCTTTACAACCCCACCAACTCCTTTTACAATCGGCAAGGCCCCGGCTCTATTGCCACCGGCGGCAGTCAGATGCAACCTCAGTATAGCCTCGGGCAGCAGGGCTTCGGCAGCATGGGCCAAGGCCAGTTTTCTTCGATGCGCCAGAGCTCTCTGTACGGAACAGATGGGGCTGGCATGGATGGCATGGGCGGCATGAGTGGTGGCATGAGCTCCCTTTACGGTCCCATGGGTGGGAGTATGTACTCCAACGGGGCCTTGTCCAATGGCATGAACTCCATGTATCAGCCCGTTGGCTCCATGTACGGCATGATGCATCCATCCGTAAGCGCGTATGGCTTTGCAGCTCAGTGGGCCAGCCTTGGCAACATCAACGGCGACGCCGGCATGGGTGGCGCCAACCGAAGTACTCTGACCAGCGATTATGGCGGCTTCAAGGAGTCTTCAGAGATCCGCACAGAGGACTTGTGCCCCAACATTGGTAGCTGGGAGGACGCAAAGGAGGTCAAGCGCAGCGGCAAGCGCGGCGGCAACCATTTGTATGTGCGCGACAAGAGCGACAAGTCAGCGCCGGTCGTGTCGAGCAACGCATACGGCGCCACCATCTCCATTAAGAAGAAGAAGAAGGACAACCAGGACGATGATAAGTCTCGGCCGACTCCTCGCGAGACCTTAGCCAAGTCCGCTACTGCTGCAGCTGCACCTGCTACCACCACTGGGGCTTCTTCTTCTACGCAGGCACGCACTGCAGGCACCAGCGCCTCTGCGGACAACAAGCCACGCGCGAAGGTGCCATCCAACTACAACGTGCACTCGCTGCTGCTGGTTGACAAGGCGAAGGGTGAGCCGCTTGTGGCGGTCAAGGACCCGGCCTTAGTGATCTATGAAAAGGATGGAAAGAAGGAAACCTTCACCTGCGACGAGGCCATTGCCCGCGCGAAGCCTTCGGAGGAAATCGATTCTGTCTTACTTTCTGAGCTACGCGCCAACTGGTTCAATGGCCACAACTCCGCGCTGCTTGTGACTGCCGGAGCGAAGAAGATGAAGGACTCCTACGATGTCGCTCGCGCCTTCTTGAAGAAATGTGTGGACCGTCTTGAGAAGAACGAGAAGTCGAATGGCACCAAGTTTGAGATTTCCATCACGATGTGCTCCATCAGGGGGTCCGACCGCGGCCTTGATCTGCTGAGCTCTGACGCCGAGTATGGGAGACTGAATCTCGGCTCCTCCCCGGTGTACGGCCCGTGCTTGATGGGCCTGGAGACCAAGTACTCCAAGAACACGGAGAGCTGCCTCGAGGCGTTCAACGAGGGCATTAAAAATGCCGCCGATGAGAAGGAGATCATCACTTGCTTCTTTGTGCTTAAGCAGACTAAGAAGGGCTCCGAGGTGGAGGTCCACTTGTCCTCCTTGTGCGTTGCCTTTATGCGCGAACAGCCCTCGCACCTTGTGGACCTGAAGGAGAAGGCGGCCTCCTCCCCATACAAGCTCTTCCGCTACGCCATCGGTGGCTCGTGCATTACTGTCAGTGTGCTGTGTGTCAGCGAGGACGATGCCAAGGCCCGCGATGTTCTAGAGTCACAGCGTAAGATACGCGAGGTGGTCAACAAGCCTCCGCGCAGTGGTAACGTTAGTCGCTTCATCCAGTTCACCGAGAAGGAGACGGATCGCGTCAAGGAGAAGAGCGCTAACGTCACAGGCTCTGAGAAGACAATGCGTGAGGCCCAGATCAAGAGGATGCAGGACATGGTTGCCGATGCGCAGGCGATCCTCAGCGACCCTGAGAATACGAAACCTAAGGGCTACCTGATGGGTGAAGCCTAAATATCCAACTTTCACACTTCCTCTTTGTAAAGACAGCAACAACAGCAACAACAACAGCAAAGAGTTTAAGGTGCGAAAAACTTACGATAGATAGGGCGGGACAATAAACAAAGAAGGCGGGCCAAAGGAAAAAAAAAAGTAAAGAAAATGCGGCGAAGACGGAGGATGAGTAGATGACATTGACTGAGGCAGAGAAAGAAGACGGAAAAAAAAACGAGTTTTCTTTTTTTTTTTTGGCAGCCTTTTTGTAGCTGTTTTAATAGTGTGCTTACGTATCACATCGCACCCAAAGTGTGGATTTTTTTTTTAAAAACATGCGACTTTGGTGTTGTTGCTAACATTTAGATTTGTGGTAACAGTAACTATTACGGTGAAAAAGATATATACTTAAACGTACTCTTACCGTCCTTTTTTTTTTTTTTACTTCTCTTTTATGTTGACAGCTTTGCTTTTTTTTTTTTCTTTGTTTTCATTGTTGTTGNTTTTTTTTTTTTTCTTTGTTTTCATTGTTGTTGTACGCACACTTGTGCTGCTTTTCCCCTTCGTTTCTGTGAGTGTTTGTTTAATAATATGCATTCGTTGATTTTTTTTTTTGTGTTACATTTATTATTATTATTGTTTTGCATGGCCTCTTGCAAGCACGCCAAGATTCATATATATATATTTCTGTTTTCTTTTTCCCTACGCATGTTTTGACGGCTGGCGAATATCATCATCATCATAGTTATTATTATTATCATTTTTTGCTCTATGTTTAACTGGTGTGTGTGCATGAACACACAAAGTAAAAATGGAGTGAAAAAGTGGTAGTAGTAAGAGTAGAAGGTAGTNTTTGTTTTCATTGTTGTTGTACGCACACTTGTGCTGCTTTTCCCCTTCGTTTCTGTGAGTGTTTGTTTAATAATATGCATTCGTTGATTTTTTTTTTTGTGTTACATTTATTATTATTATTATTATTGTTTTGCATGGCCTCTTGCAAGCACGCCAAGATTCATATATATATTTTTCTGTTTTCTTTTTCCCTACGCATGTTTTGACGGCTGGCGAATATCATCATCATCATAGTTATTATTATTATTATCATTTTTTGCTCTATGTTTAACTGGTGTGTGTGCATGAACACACAAAGTAAAAATGGAGTGAAAAAGTGGTAGTAGTAAGAGTAGAAGGTAGTAGTCCCTCAGCGGTTTTCCTTTCTTTTTTTTTTTTCTCTCTCCTCCATTTTTTTTTTTGTTTCTAAGGACTACTATAAAAAAAATTATGTTGTAGTATTTTGATATGTTCTTTTTTTTTTTCTTTGTGGATACTGACTGGGAATATGATGCGTCGTTTATTCGTTTGTCACTCCCTTTATTTTCCATTCTCTCAAAAGGGAAATGTGTGATTTAAAAGAAGGGATGAATGACGCATTTTTTTTTTTTGTTGTTGTTGTGGCCTTGTTTTTTCTTTTCTTTTCTCATCGTAGTTGTATCCAATGTTGTTTTATTTTTTGTGAATGTTTCACTTTTTTTTCTGCTCTTAAGCAGTGTATACGAATATCTATATCTATATCACTCAGTTCTATAGTTCACAATATCAATCTCTATCTTTGCTTCATTTTTTTTTTCGGTTTATGTCGCGGGTTCTGGTATATGCTATATGCTGTGTGCGTCAGTACCTATCCCATAAATCAATGGGGGGGGGAGAATAAAAAAAGACGAGCAGGAGGGGAGAAGTACCGCCTGTTAAAGTTCTTTATTTCCCTTTTTTTGGTTTGTGATGTTTTGCTTTTGTGCCCATACATGCTTTCTCTTCCTCTATCTCCATACATATATGTAGGATGATGTGGATGTTTAGGGAAGATCGTTATTGTTTTTGCGATAACAGGAAGTAAATCTTTGAGCTTTATGGGTACAGAAAATAGTTGGCACTTGCACACAAACAAGAAGCTATAATGATAAAGAAAATAGGTTGTAGTGGACAGTTCTGTCTGCTCATCCCCCCTCTTGTTGCCAATGCTCTCCTTCCTTACATACGTATTCGCACATGTATTGTACAGCATCCTTCTTGCGGTTTTCAAAAAGACATCTGTTTTTCCCCCCCCCCTTTTTCGTTCAAGAGTGTAGGGAGCACTTTACAAGGAAGAAAAGTATATTTATGTGAGAGAACGGAGCGGGGGGGGGGGAATGTTGCATTGCTTTGCATCATGAAGCGCTGGTATTGCTGCGATTTCTTCTGCTTTCAAGCAATCTTTTTTTTTTCCTTTCTCTTGTTTTGAGTCTGCACTCTGCGATGTGTATTTCTGTGTGTGTATGTGTATGCGGTATATATGGTGCATTTGATGATGATTCTTTATTTTTTTCCTTCCCGATCTGTATATATACATATATATGTTGTTTGCAAAAGCATTTTTTTTTTTGATATTTTTTTTTGATGGGAAGGAGAGGAGTAAGAAGGAACTGAGAACCCCAACTAACTTTGGTACGGAGTGCTACTACTGAGGTGTGTGTTCACCTGTCTGAGTATATTGCGCCAGCAAACGTATGTCAAAAGTGAAAAGCGGAGAAATGGAAAAAGAAGCGAAAAAAAGTAGAAGAGAAAAAAAGAGATGATGCTGCTCATAGATAGTGAATTGTCAGAATTTAAAATCTATACTAACAACATCCATCGCTACAGAGTACGGGGAGGCAAGAAAAAAAAAAAAACTGTGTGTACGTGTGTTTGTGGAGCCATACCCGTTTTTTCTTTTTTTTAAAAAAAAGCTGTCACTTGTCAGTAGCTACACTATGTGCTGAATACCGGCACACTAACCGCTCATGGTTTTTGTCTCTTTACCATCTCTGTTCATTTTTTTACTTGGGCTCCAGCGCAAAATGTGTTTCGCATATGCGTTTTTTTTTTGTTTCTCTTATTTTTTTTTGTGTGTGTGCGTGCATGTGTGTATTTCTTTTTTTTTCTTTTACCGTATTTATGTGCCTTTTTTCTTTCCCTTTTTTCAGTGGCGAACCATCTTTTACACCATATGTTTGTATGTATCTTGGCTGTGTTATCAAGTGAATATATTGCAATAGTGTTTTTTATAATTGAAAGGAAAAGACAATAGAATGAAGGTGGCTGATAGAGTGAGAGAGAGAGGATGAAAAGAGAATGTTACACAGTTTTTGTTCCTGTTGTTACTGGCTATTAAATATTGATATATACTGATTTAAAAGATAGCCATGCAAAACAGACGTATATTTGGCGTATATATTCTTCCTGTTCCCCCCATCTCTCTCTCTCTCCCATTTTTAAAGCATGTGAATTTTTCAACTTCCCCTGTTTTAAACATACATTTATTGTTCTCATTTTTTTTTTCCTTTACCCATATTGAAAGAAAAACAGCAACAACAACGTGATTGTGTCGAGCGTAATGCAGTATTTTTCGACAATATACATTATCTACTTCTTTCGAACATGCTGCGAGTGGCAATAAATGGGACGCTGTGAGAAAGTCGCTGCCGCAATCTTGTCCGGTGGGACACATCTCCCTTAGTTCGTGATAGCATCGATGAAGTGTGTACTCTAATGTATCTTTTTTTTTTTTTTGTTGTTGGTGAGAATAGCTAGTGGAACTTGCTTTTGCTTTGCCTTTAAAGAAAGTTCAGTTTTCTATTCTAAAACAATCTCACTTTTTTTTTTTTTTTTTGAAAAATTGCACCTTACATCGCTGTGTAGTTAAGCTAAGTTTTTATTGTTTCCTTAGATTTCTCGTTGCATTCTCCCTTTTTTGCTGTGAAAGAAAGAAAGAAAGAGGTAAGAAAAAATCTCTCCTTTTTCAATCGTTATTCATCATTCATCTTCTTTAGGCACATTCATCTAAGCACACAGTACTAGTTTCTTTTTTTTTGTGTGTGTGTTGTTGTTTCAACATTACATTCACGGCTTTTTTTTTTTTTGCCAGCGTAGATGTCCTCTCGCACCAGTACGAAGCCTGCAAGTGAGTCTCGCCCCCGCGGCAGTAACACTGGCTTGGAAAATGGCTCCGGCGGTCCCCGCCGCTCAGGCAGCGGCTCCAATCTCGCGCCTCGTGCCACACCCCAGTCTGGTGTTCATAAGACTCGCTCCACTGCAAACGCTGAAAGTAACACCAGCAGCACCCAGAAGCCTCGTTCGACCCCAAGCACTGGTTCTGCCGCGCCTCGTTCTTCGGCCCAGACTCCTCAAACTGGCGCCACGCACTCCAGCAACGGCAGACGCTCAAGTGCTACCTCACAGCCTGGCTCTGCCTCTACCGGAGCCCCCGGTGCTGGCGCTCCTCGTCAGACTCCTCAGTCTGGCGTTGCTGCTGCCCGCCCTCACGGTGAACGTCGCTCGAGCCAGTCTAACGGCACCACTCCTGTTGCTGCGCCACACTCGACCCTGCCGGGACTGCTGCAGCTCAGAAGCAACCCGCCGCCACCAAGTCTCGTGATGCCGCTGCTCCTCCACCGGCTATTGCCCCTCCCGCTCCGGGTATGGGCCCGAACGCTGTCAGCGCACCGATGCCACCCCCAGGCTTTAGCATGGGCGGTCCCGGTATGGGAGGTGCTCCTGGCATGCCTCAGGAGCCCGCGACGGCTGTTCCTTCTTCCGTGTACGCCATGGGCGGCAGCATGTACGGCAATGGCGGCATGATGGGTGGCCCCATGGGCATCGGCGCTCCTGCGAATTACGGAGAGAACGCCCAGCTGCAGCAGCCTGGATTCCAGGGCTATGGCTCTATGGGTCCAGGTGGTATGATGGGCGGCATGATGGGAGGTCCCAATCCTTATGGTTCGATGGGTGGTGGTGACAACATGATGGGTGGCATGATGGGATTTCCCAACCCCTATGGGTCGATGGGCGGTGGCGACATGATGGGAGGCCCCATCCCTTATGGTTCGATGGGTGGTGGTGACAACATGATGGGCAGTATGGGACCTGGCGGCTTCTCGGGTGGTGATATGAACGGCATGTCTGGATATGCTATGAGCGGTATGGGAGGCAGCATGTATGGCAATCAGATGGGTTCAAGTCTCTATGGCGGTTCTATGTACGGCATGGGAGGCCCCATGGGATCCATGTACGGTATGGGAGGTCCCATGGGATCCATGTACGGTATGGGAGGTCCCATGGGTTCCATGTATGGCATGAACGGCCCGATGATGGGCTCAATGTACGGCATGGGCAGCATGTACGGTGGGACTTCTGGCTACCAGAGTGTGGTTGACGCAGCCGCACGTAGGGACAGCTTCCTCGCCAAGAACGACCTTATTCGCGCTGAGATCAAGCCTCTGCACAGCAAGAAGGTAGATGGTGACGGCGAGAGGAAGAGCGAGGAGAAGGAGAAGCGCAGCAGCGCGACACCGAGCAAGGGCGATAAGGAAGCCCTCTCTGCCCACTCGCGCTCACTGAAGGAGTCCAAGAAGGAGGAGGACAAGAGGGAGGAGGAGAAGCCGAGAACCCGTGGCATCCGCATTGCCGAGAAGTCTGACGATAAGAAGTCCGATGACACGAAGTCTGACGAGAAGAAGTCTGACGAGAAGAAGTCTGACGAGAAAAAGTCTGACGAGAAAAAGCCTGACGAGAAGAAGCTCGACGACAAGAAGCCCGATGACAAGAAGGAGAAGAAGGAAGAGAAGAGAGAGGAGAAGGAGAAGGACGTGGCGCCAGAGCCAACAGGCACGAAGATCCGTGGCCTCGTCATGATTCGCAAGACAGATGCTGCAGAGAAGAAAGTAGCCCGCAAGGACTGCTCTACGGTGACGCTGGGCGGCAACAAGGACGTCAAGATGGAGGAGGTGCTGGAGTACTCAGACTACTCCAAGCCGCTCAAGGGCTCCACCATTGACGAGGTGAAGCGTCAGTGGATCATCGGCCATAATACCAGCCTTCTGGTTGGCGCTGGCAAGGGCGAGCGTGAGGCATCCATTCAGTTTGCAGCTAACGTGCTTGCCAGCGCCGCCCAAAAGTTGAAGGATATGGGCGAGCCTTTTGCTATTTACAGTACAATGGGAGCGATGAAGGGTGGGGACCAGATCAAGGACTTGTACAAGGACGGCAGTGACTACGCCAAGTTGCAAATGTCATCCTCACCTGTGTACGGCCCAGCTATCAAGGAGCTGGTGACGAAGGAGATTCATACGCCTGAGGAGGCCAAAGAGGTGTTCATGAAGGGCGTTACGGCATCCACAGACAAGAAGGAACTCATCTGCGGGTACTTCATTCTTCGCCAGATTAAAAAGCTTGGCAGCCACTCCACGGTCTATCTCTCTTCCCTGAACATTTCTCTCGCCGGCGAGGACATGGAACACTTCACGCACATTAAGGAGAAGAGCGCTTCGGAGCCGTTCCTGCAGTATCGCTATAGCATTGGCGGTGGCAGCGTCTCACTCTGTGTGGTCTGTCTCTCTGACGCCGATAGCGACGCTAGCAAACCACTTGATGCAGCCACCACTCTTCGCTCTGTTGCCAACACAGAGCCCCGCAGCGGCAATGTGAAACGCTTTGTGGACGCAACCAAGAAGGAAATAGAGCGCTGGACCGCCAAGGTGGAGAACACTACTGATGAACAGCAGAAGAACAACTACGCTGCAATGCTGAAGCGCATGAATATGATGCTCACGGACGCTGAGGAGCTCATTAGCTCTCCAGAGTCTGTCGCTCCAAAGAGCTACATGTAGTGTGGCGCGCCTTTTTTTTTTCTTTCTTTTCTTTCTTTCGTTCTTTCTGTTTGCTTGTCTATGGGAAGGGGAGGAGGGGAGATATCCCCCCCCCTCTCCTTTTACATGGCCACTTGCAGATGGGAGCTTCTTTGACACAGTTCATGGTCTCCCCTTCTACCCTCTTTTAGTTTTTTTTCCTTTCTTCATAGTACACTCGTTCGCGGGACCTTATGTTTTCTTTTCTTTTTTTATTTTATTTTTTCTATATGGACATAGAGAGAGAGAGAGGTACACAACTGATAGTAACAATAACAATAATAATAGAATCAGCGCTGTGTGTTTTTTCTGGTATTATTATTGTTATTTTCTTATAGAAAAGCAATTGTTGCTATTGCTCCTCACGTCCATATTTTTTTTTCTCTTTTTTTCTTGTGAATGGCGCAATCCAAAAAGAGGCTGAGGACATATATTTTTAGGTGAGAAAAAGGAAGTTTTTTTTTTTTTTTAAACTCTGTGCATGACGTACCTACAGCCACTCTGTTTGTTACACTCCCCTCCTTTCTTCTATCGCTCTCTATTCTAATTAGAATGGGCTTCAATAACACTCTTTTATTGAATACAACACTGAATTTATGAATAATATAATGCAATACATGTTTACCGTTTTTTCCTTTTAAGGGGGATTTCTGATTTTCTTTTTTCTTTGTCGATGATTTTCCACCTTTTCATTCCCTTTTTTTTCTGTTGTGGCTTCCCATTGTGTCTGAAGTGATGTTTGAATGGGCTACGTTTTCTCCATTGAGATTTTTCCTTTTTTATGAAGAGATCCGCGTCTGAGTGAAGTAAGACAACACAAGCAAAGAAGGATGACGTATATCAGAGAAGGTGATGGAGAATGCGAGAGATGGAGGGTGGAGAGCTGCTTCATTTCTTCTGACTCTTTGCACGCACATGCGTACACATTTTGATAGCAGTAGATTCGCTTCTTTTTTTTTTTTTTGCTTGTTTGTTTGCCCAGCTTCTTTTATATCTTTGTGCGTTATTACTAACTTTCTGGCGCTTACTTTTGTTGTGTGTGAGAAAAAGTTTTCGGTTGCTGCTGCTGCTGCTGTTAAGGTTGTGTTTACTTTTTATTTTTATTTTTTTGAGAAACCATAGTCAGAGTTGATTATATATATATGTATATATATATCTACATTCCGCATAAATTCATTCTGTTTGTTTCAATGTGTGTCCCTTATATTTATCTATATATATATATATATTATAAAGAACATATATAACTTAAATCATAGCAATAATAATAGTAAATTGATCTTTTATTTTTTTATGCATTTGTGTGTGTGTGCCTCTTATGTTTTATAGTATCACTGTAGTATTTTTTTTTTTTTTTTTTTACAATTTCACTTTTATGATTTCATCTGTTTTTATTGTTAAATTTG
>JASANZ010001984.1:0-29564 GCA_030849805.1 Sergeia podlipaevii | reverse complement strand
GGAGTCTGTTTGTGTGTAGGTGGTGGATATTGCGTGCAGGGGGGGGGAGGTGTGTATGTGTGTGTGTGTGCGGTGATCATACAAGTCACTGCAGCGTTGTGGCTGCGGAGAACGAAGAGGAAGGGCGAAAAAGGATAAAAGAGAGAGAAGCAAACAAAAGGAGGGGATGTTTCTTTTTTTCTGTCGCTTTCCTTTCTCTATGCTTTTTTTTCTTTCTTTCTTCTTAGTTCGCCCTCCTGCTTTATTTTTTCTTTACGTTTGGCTTGTGTATGCTCTGCAATGGTTGTTTCTCCCTCCTGTCTTGTCTTTTCTTCGTATATTTCATGCTTTGGAAAATGTGTGTGGGAAGTGTTTGAGAGTACATAGTACCGCATGCATTGCTGCTTTCTTTCCCTCCTTCCTTTATCACTTTTTTCTTCTTCTTCTTCTTCTATTGCGTGTGTGTAGTAGCACGTCATGGGAAAGAACGAAACAAACAAAAAAAAGGGCATGGATCGTAGCATATATATATATATAAAGCGACAGCGATATACATATGCATACACACCTGTGTGCGCCACATGCGTAGTCATTACATTATAGCCAACCATTGCAAGCTCACTCATGTAGTTACTATAGGCATATTTTATTATTATTTAAAAAAAAAAAACCGAGTGTGTGTGTGTGTGGCGCAGATATTTGTGTGGGTGTGCTTATAGATGTCGATCTGGTCGTGCGTGAGGGATGAGTGGAGTTAGGGAAGTTTCTTTTATCACTTAGGACGTAACATACACGTAAATAAAAGAAAAAAAAAAGCGTCTTCATGAGAGTCCTTTGTGATGTCTCTCTTTAAGCCCCCTTGTTTTTGATATTCTTCTTTTTTTTTTCTCTCTTTGTTCTGCAAGTCAGAGAAGAAGAATTGTGTGCGACTAGTTACACCTTTCACCCTTCTCACTCACACGGAAAACAAAAAAAGATCGTGTGATGTTATCTGAAAATCCTCTCTCTCTTCCTCTGATGTTTCTTGATTTTATGTTACTATTGCTGTCGTTGGCTTCATACCGCTGCGCATTACAACAACTATATAAAGGATATCGTTTATTTAACTTTTGCAGTATAGAAGAGGAAAGGGGAGAGCGTAACGTAGAACAACGACAAACAAAAAAAAGCACATTAGATAGGAGGAGAAAAACAAAAAGAAAAAATGCCAGAAGTTCCTTTTCATGAGCGCGAAAACATCAGTATTGCTTTTAAAAACTCCAACTACCCTACGAAGTATGGTGACAGCTCGATCCCAGGGAATCACCCAGGATATCGGCTGAAGACGATGGGCCGTGACTACGCTCCACAACCCCTCACACGCAGTCACATGACTGTGGCGCTAGTGGTGCCATACAGCGGCAATGGCGATAACACAAAAGGATCACCCGCGGGCGACGGCTACGTTCTAAATGTGAAAAACGGAGGCAAACGACATTTTGAGGAGGAGAGAGCGATGGAGAAGCCGTGGAGACCGACGAAGGCGTATGCGGAGTCTCCATCGGGTGCGGCGCGATACCGCCCACATGGGAAGGGGCGTGGTGTGTATAACTTTGAGGAGAGCACTCACCCGGACGCAATAGAGGCTCTTGCAGCACGAGAGAAGTTTGAAGGATTAGACGGTAAAGTGAAACGGGGGAAGGCACAAGTAGATCGGGCCCCTGACCACAGTGTAGTGCAGCTAGGCCTCTGGCACGGTATAGGCGGTGGTGGGGTCACCTCTTCGCCAAGAAAAGAGCAGGTGCGTTTGAGTGAAGGAGGAGCAACGGTGACAGCCGCTGCATCCCCTGCGCTTGGTGGCGATGGGGCGCCGCTATCCTCCTCCGCTGCTACCGGGGCTCCTGCTGTTGCTGCGACATCCTCTGCACAGCGGGCAGCTGCAGTGAATGGATTTGTCTTCTCCTGTGGGTATGTGAACGAGGCGACTGGCATCGGCTCCAATCCCTACCTAGGCGCTGAGCGGCCTGACGAATGCAGTGATGATCACCTTCACGCACGGCAGGTGCGTGAGAACTTGCGGTCTACGCGACGCGCTCAAACTACTTGTGTGAGGGATAGGGAAGACATTGCTGCGGTGCGCAGTCTACCTGAGTGGTAGAAGAAAGAAAGAAAAGGTAAAAAAAAAAGTATGTAAAGGATATCATTGTGTTTATGTAAAGATTGATTAGGCGAAAGAAAAGATACGCTGTTTACTTGCCCCCTGTATGTTTGTGTGTCTGTGTGATGTAATTTCTTTTTTTGTTGTTGTTTCAAATGCAACGGCATGAATTTTCCTTTTTTTGTGTGTGTGTAATGCATGAAAAGTGTTGCCTACAAAAGTTTGTCACTACACAGTGGAGCCTACGAAACATTTTCTTTGAAGGTGACACATGTGATTTCTCTATCGCAATGCAGCAGTAGACGCTAAGAAAGAAAAGAGAAAAAGAAGTGAAAATGTTGAGTTGAGGGAGGAGTCTTGTTTGGTCATTGAGAAGGTGTTTCCTTTTTTTCATGGAACTTATTGTTACAACCTGTCAATATACACTCATAAAGCCACTACTTCATTTCTTCTTTTCTTCTCATTTTCTCTTTCCATCTCTCATTCAATGCACATGTATATAGAGTGTGGAATAATCAGGTCATACACATATATATATATATATTTATTTATTTACAGAGCCCCACGTGTGGGAACTGTGTTTACTAAGAGGAATTTTCTTTTTTAAGAGCAATTGCATTTTAAATTGCAACAAAGAAAGTCAACGCAAGAAGCAAGAGAGCCAGATATTTCTTTTATTATTTTTATTTTTATTCTTCTTTCAAAATAAGTCACCAGCATGGAAGAGGAAAACGCACTGCTGCAGGTGGATCACAACGATGTAGAGGAGGCGCAGCAATCGGAACATTCCACAACGGTTGAGCTGCTTGATCACACTCAGGTGACGCCTCCTCTTCAAGGTGAAGCCGAAGAGCAAGTGTTGGTTGAAGAACCAGAAGCAGAACAAGACCAAGAAGGAGAACAAGGCGAAGTCAGCACAGTGGTGGTGATGGACGACGTCGAAGAAGCTAGTGATGATGCTGCTGAGGGTGCAGAAGGTCTTGAAGAAGAAGAAGAACAACAACAACAAATGGACGTTGAAGACGAAGAGCCGCCTGTGACTGGCACGGAAGCCCCCGAGGGGGATGCACCAGTGGAGGCAGCTGTAGTAGAAGAAGTCAGCGATGGCAACCATGACGATAGTGCCACTGCTGTGGCGGCCGATGATGAGGCCGATGTAGTGGTAGATGCTTCTTTGCCACTGGACGAAGAGGGAGAAAGGGAACAAGGAAGCATGGGACCTCAGGTGGAGCCGGAACTAACTGAACCAGCTGCAGCAGAGGAGGAAGGAGAGCAGCAGCAAGAGGTTGTGACACACCCTACAGGGGAGCTAGTGGAGACGCTTGAGGAGGTGGAGGAAGATGCGAACGCAAATATCGAGGCTATCCCGGATGAACAGCAGGTGGAGGAGGTGGGCGTGAGCGAGGTGTCTTTCACGGAAGCAGGCGAAGAGAGTCAGCCTTCATCCGCAACAGCGGTAGCAGCAGCAGCAGCAGCAGCCCCTCCCTTCACGGAGAGTGCGCTAAAGCCTCAGGAGTCATCCGTAAAGGCAAATGCAGCGGTATCGCCTACTTCTGAAGCCTCATCCTCCTCTCCGCAGAAACAGCAGCGGTCGAATGAAACATCTCCAAGGCGTACCCAGTCTCGCCTTGCCTCTGTTACGATATCCCACGAGCGGAGTACGCGACACCCCGCCGAGCTCCTTGACGAGAACCCTGTCAATCACGCGCTCTTTGACTATGCCAGCGCCGCCTCTGTGGCGGCGATGAGCGGCAGCGCGGTAGCGGGAGGTGAGGTGCTCGCGGAGTTTCGCCGCGGCAACGACAACAGTCACGTTAACCGCATGGCCTCTGGTTCGTACTCCCGATATCTCCTCTCCACCGACGCCATGCCAGACGAGGTACTTGTGGGATCTTTCTATGGCAGCGAGCCCACTCTCGGTGCGGTCCCCAGCAACATGGACTACAGGCGTCTTCGCGCTCAAGAGTATGAGAGACAACAGCAGCAAAGTATGGGCAACAACCTCTCTGCGCGCTCCCGCTCGGGCGATAGCCAGAGGCACAGGGGCACCAGCCCAGGCAACCAAACCCCACTGCGGATGCTTTCCTCGCGAAAGCAACAGCAAATGCTGCAAATGTCATTACCAAGCGGCACACGTCGCACTGCCTCCGAGTTGGGAACGTGGGGAAGGACTAACAACAGTACATACGCAGAGTTGAACCGCAACCAGAGAATTGTTGGCGGCAATGTCTCCAGTACGGTGCCACGTGAGGAGGACTTACTGGACCCAATGACGTATCACGAACTCAACGCGCAGCGTGAGCGGCGGCGTCACCACTTCAGTCACTGCAAGCCCGTGCGGGAACAGAGGGATTTCGTGTACTATAATCACAAGAGCAAAGGTTACTTCGTGCCGCACGACCCCCCGCAGGACACACGCATGCTCAACTACAATCATCTCTTCGGCTTTACGGATGGCACGCGCTTTGAGAACGGCATGAGGCCTGCTCGACGCAACCCAACTGCACAGGCCCCCATGTACTATGGCGAGACCACGCGCGGCGCAGCTGCCATGAATGGCGTTGGGAACACCACCGCCGTTCTCGCCGCCAGTAAGCGCAAGAACGAAGAGACGCCCGACTGCACAAGCAAGCATTTCAAGGCGTCACGGAGTCACAAAAACCGCGAGGATATCGCGCGCGGTTCGTGCTCCCTCTCGACGGCCAAGGCTGTTGACGTCAATCAGCTGCACTGCAGCCAGTTCCGCCGCACCCGCACCATCGAGGACGTGATGGCCAACGACAGCGCCGCATATGTGACCCCGGAGGTGGCGAGCGGACTGAAGGGAGCGGTGGACGTTGGAAAGTTCAACTGGGGTGAAATGCCTGCCAACATGCGCGCAGCTATCGCGGAGACAACCGTGAACGCACAAGCAAGTGCGGCAACCACGCCAAAAAAACCTGAAGCACCGACGTCCTCGGCGTCCCATCAGCCTCGGATGTACCACAGGCAGCCACAGCAGAAGCAACCGCAGCCAATGTCCTTTACGGATCGTCCTGGCAGGGGTTTGCTTGACGTAGTCGGGGCAGTTCACAGCGCGCGTGGCGAGGGGAACCAGGCGAGTATGTACACTAGCGCATCAGCTTCTGTATCCCCGATTCATGGACGTGGCGGAAGCGCAGCAGACGGCAGCGGCAACAATCAGATGAACGTTGCATCTTGCGTGTTGCCTGCCGTTGATCGACGCCCACACGCGGTGTCGCGCTTGCACTTCACGAAGCGGCATGATCCCGATGTGACCCCGAGTGCGTACGTGAACTTGGGTAGGTAAGTATGCTCTCTTTCTCTCTGTCTCTGTGTGTGTGTGTGTGTGTCGTGGCTGCGTGCATATATATATGTGATGCTGTGCGTTTTGTGTTGTGTTGTGCTGTATTTTCTAGTTAACTGTATTTTTGTTTGCCTTTATGCCTACATGTTTTGCTTTGTGTTTCTTTTTTTCTTTTTGGGAGGAAAGAGATATGGCTATATGGAGAAACGATTTGATTCGTTGTCATCGGTGTTATTATCATCTACACGTTGAGCGTGTGAAACAGCAGTGACCACAACAACAACAAAAAAAGCCGCGCTCGTTCGCTATGATTCGAGTTCATTTACATGCGCGTATGTGTGCAGCACCCTTTTTTCTTTTATTTTTTTGATGCTGAGAGAGAGAGAGAGAGAACCCAAACGCTTGAAACAAAAGCAAAAAGTAGAAGTGGGAAGGAGGGAGCGAACGAAAAGGAAGAGTGAAAAAAATGATTCACTGAAACGAGAAAAATAAAAACAATTTTTTTTTTCCAATGAAGACATACTTGGAGCAGAAAAAAAATATATAGAAGGATGAGGATGGAAAGGAAAGAAGAACAGGAAGAGTGCAGTAGAAAAAAAAAAGAAGGAACGCTTCTCTTCTTTGTACTGAAAGACCATCTTGTTTTTTCCTCTTCTGTTATATTAGTTGTGTGTGGCCTTATTTTTCCTTTTCTTTTTTTTCTGTAACTGATGTCTTTAATATCCTCCCTTTCTTTTATTTATTTTTTATCTGTTATCATTTTTTTTGTTGTTTTTCCTTACTTCCCAGCCACCCCCCTCCTCCCCAGCCCCCTTCTCTCCCTCTCTCATGCAAGAGCAAACTTACCGCGAAATGAGCGACCGAGTGCTTCTTTCAATCTTGTAATGTCTTCTTCTTTTTCTTTTTGTGGATGATGTGACATCTTCTATGTAAACTACAAGTACGACTACGGGCATGGGTACTGCATTTTTTTTTTTAGAGCAAGTACTGGCATCATGCACATTTATACATCTATATACATACCTTTTTGCTAGTACTATTATTATTATTATTTACTTGAGCGTGCTTAGTATTACCTTGCGTGATAACTTGCGGATACCTTGGTATTTTCACCCAGTCTTTCATTTTGTTTCTCCTTGTACCTTTTCTGATGATTGGGAGCGCCTTTTTTTTTTCCTATCATATATACATATATATTTGAACTCTATCCGATGTTTAACTAGAATTATTGCCGAACGCGCTGTGTAAATAGTAAGTACACATACAAAGAAAGGACAAAACAAGATATATATATATACATATATGTACACGAGCTGGTACAGTACAAAGAAAAAGAAAAAGTAAGACTGATTGAGACTGTAGACACAGACTTAAAAAAAAAAAAAGGACTGGTCTCTTGCTAAGCAACGCGCATGAACAAGTCTATTGTGCTCTTCTTTCCTTTCATTTGATTTTATTCTCTCTCTCTCTCTCTATATATATATATAATCTCTTTCTCTTTCCTTTTGCTTTGTTCACTCTTATATAGACACAAATATATAAATAAATAAATCTTTATTATTATTATTATTGCGAATCGCTATTTGCGTGCGCACACACACACACACACACACACATGTAAGTGCGACCAGAAGTAGTTGTATTATGTCGAGACGCGACACGTAGTGAACTATGAGTTGGATGTTGCAGTAGGAAAAAAAATATATAGGAGAACTTGGGGACTGAGAAAAGCGGTCATCCTAATACTACATCTCATTATTGTATATGCTCTCCCCTGATCCTTCTACTAAACCCTTTACCCCCACCCCCCTCCCCTTGTGTCTACACCGGTACTGCAGCTCCTAGAAAGATCTGCAGATATCATTGCTGTTACTATTGCTGAAATAAACTTACGCGCGACTATGCGAAAGCGATGCTTGACCTGATGGGTTATCTAACTCAAACCTCCGTCTACCTAAGCCAATTAGAATGCAGGGGCTAGCTGATGGGACACGGAGAGCAGTCGTCCACAAATCCATTGAGATCTCCCATGAGAACAAAGTCCCTGATGTGTGGGACAGAGCAAGCACCAACGCGTTGGCACGGAAGCTGGATGGACCTGCACGTCCTTTTATCAATTTCTCCCCCCCCCCTCCTTCCCTTTTTATTATTGCATAGGAAATTAACAATACATAGATAGCGCGGAGCCATTTAGCCAAAGACACTGAAGGTCCTTCATTAGTTCTTTTTTTTTCTTTTTCCAAGGTATTTTCGAGTGAAAAACGCGTGCAGCTCATTGTGGGGGAAAAAAAAAAACGAGGCACAAGGAAAGAATACTTCCAAAAAATAAACGTGTGTGTTAGTGCTTGTTATCATAATGCTTCATAGTAGCAACAGGACAACAAAAGGCAGAAGTCATAGCACAAGAAGGCGTCTCAGTATGAATGAAAATAGTTCGGATTCGCGAAGAGTCGACGACGACGCGCCTGACTTTCGCTCTGTCTTGTCTTCTCCTTCATGTTCTTCTCAACAGAACCAACAGCAGGAGCTTCTTGCGGAGCGTCAGGCGGAAGTGATTCTCCTCAGTCGTGTGATAGCCAGTCTTGTGGACTGTTGGCGTCGCGTGGTCGATCACGCCGCGGATCATGCTCAAGCGGAATTACTTCATATGGAGGGCAACAACGGTCATCATCGTGTTGAAGGCTCCAGTTCAGAAACGGAGGCTGGGAAAAGCTATGCCGATGGTAGGAACGGCGGTAGAGAAGCATCCTATAGACAAGGGAGGGCTTTGTATTTTCACGAGCCACCGTCTTCCATTGCCGCCTCTACACATTACTTGACGCGACGAGGCAGTAGTGGTGGCAGTGGTCATGATGGAGCGCGCACGCTTACTAAGGGGAAGGGCAGAGCGGCGAGAACGAGAAGTGCTGTCGAGCGCTGGCGTACAGAGTTGCGGCCGTCGGTGCAGTGGATCAGGGAAATGCAAACGCGTGTGCCACTGGACGCCCCACTGCGGTCCCCGAGCGGAGTGCGTAGTAGAGCTCATGGGTGTCGAGGGCAGCATAGTCACGGAAGGTCTGTGGAGGATGGCACTGAGGAGGACTCCCCTTGCGTAAAGAACAGAGGAAGAGGATTTTGCCATGATGGAGACGAAGGCATTGGCACTTGGAGTCACCCTCTCGTCGACACGCTGCCAGGCCGTACCATTGAAGACGTCGTCTCTAGCGCCAGCGTTGTGCTCAAGGGGATAAAAGCGCTTGATGTCTCTGGTGCCTTGGCCAGACATTTAGTGCAGCAGGAAGTGGTGGCATTGCCCTTGCAACAGCAGCAGCGAGCCAGTAGAGATATGTATGATGGACCCCAGCAATGCAGTCGCAGTGGTGACATCGATAAGCATCATGAGCGGAGTGTTTATGGGCACAAGAAGGAATCCAAAACGGAAATGAGACATCAGCAGGAAGCTGCATCGCCGGCCTCACCATCGCCAAAACAGGTATTTTCTTCTGCACGTTACTTCGCGACAGCTGTACGCGGAGCCTCAGCCGTGGCCCCTCCTCATAGGAACACCAGCATTCCTGCCAGTGTGAACCCCATCTTAGCCGGCATGATTGCCGCTGCGGCAGGGGCGCGCTCCACCATCTACAACACCGGCTCTCAAAAGCCGTCCTTGAGGACCGATGGCGGCAGCATGCCAACAGGAAATCATCGTCATTTCACTCCCTTGCATGAGCAGCGAAACAGACGAAGTAGTAGTAGTAGAAATCCCCTTGTAGAGGGACACGAAGCATGCGATCTCCGCGTACGAGACGAAGAAAAGTATGCTCGAGAGAACATCCTCGAGCGGACCACTACATCACCGCATGGGCAGCGACCAGTGTCGCTCTCCTGCGTGGTAAGTCCCATGACAGAGAGCCTCCTGCCGCGCTCTGTAAGCCTTGCGGTGGATGTCAGTGACCCGTCAGCAGCAGCAGCAACAGCGTGGGAGACAGCGTGCGAGGTACCATCTACGCTGCCTCTTGGAAGCCACTGTGGCGGCCGCACACGCCCACCACCGCATTTGTGGCGGATGGAAAACGAAATGCAGCACGACGACGACGATGGAAATACTGAGGACATTGCTGGGGACGCCTACAGCGATTTCTATGAATACCATCATCATGACAACTACTACGATGAGGAGGAGGAAGGGGATCGGGACGAAGAAGCGAGGCCGCCCGATGGCGCGCGGCAGCGGCGCCATCCCCGCATGGGGGTCGCCATGTACGCCACCGAGGATCTTCTAGCGCTCTCCCAAGAAGAAGCAAAGGAGCGATCGAGGATTGCGAAGACGCACTCAGAAGAACTTGTGGCCCTCTTCTCAGGTCTAATGAAGGTAGTGATGTCGAGTGTCACGCGACGAACACAAGGACAGCAGCAGGGCCACGACCATCAGAAACAACAGCAGCAACAGCAAGAGAACATGCCTATTCAAGCAAGCAGCGCTCTCTCCCTTCCCTCTGAGAAGTCTGCTGCTTCTAACATCTGCATTGCCAATGAAGAAGCGCATCATCATGACAATAAGCGTCCTGGCAATCTCGAATTGTTAGACAACAGAGCTTCGGCTCCAGCCACCGCCACCGCCGCAGCTGAGCGGAACAGCTTCAGAAGAACTGACGCGGCGATCCCAGCCGCATTCTCCGCAACGCCTCCCGACGTCAAGCCGCCGCCTCCTCCAGATCCGCAAGATCCACTACTACTCAGCGCAGAATGTGAGTCGGAGGGAAGCACATCTGCAGCAGCGGTAGCAGTAGCAGCGGAAGATGATTCTGTAGCTACTGCAAAGCCTCATTGCATTGACAGTTCTAGTGTCACCGCCCTCTGCAGTGAAGATAGGCATACGCGCAGCCCCATCGCACACCCTACGCAGGCAGCAGCAGCAGCATCAGCAGTAGGGGTCGGAGAGGTCGAAAGCACTGTGGCCGAACAGTCTGTTTTTCTACATAACGATGCGAGTGAGGAGCTCAACGTGGTCAAGCCAAGTCTTGTTACTAGAGTCTCTGGCAGGCGTGCATCACGGCTGCCGCCGCGGCGCTTGCCTGAGCGAGTTCGGCGGCAACACATGGAGCCACAAACGATGTACGTGGAGGAGTCGCTTTCTATTTCTGAAGGAAGTCATGCGGCAGCCGCTGCTGTTGTACTCATGTCACCAACACTACTACCAGAAAGGGGTGCTGCGCCTGAGGCTTGCCATCCTCTCTCGCGCTCCACAAATGGCACGGGCAATGGCCTTGCCGCTGGCAATGCCAACGCGAAGAAGGCCCTTGTCAGTGAGCAAGACGTGGAGACAGACAGCGATGGCGTTCCCTCCCCGCCCCTTGTGCATCTTTTGCCTCACAAAGAGGAGTGTCGTAGTAGCAGCAGCAAGAACAGCAGCGGTGGTCATGACGATGAAGCCCACCCTCCTCGTTGTAGTCCCCAGCGTCGGCCAGTCCGAAGCGGAGTTCTATTATCTCCGGCACCACCACCGCCATCCGCTCCTGATAATGACGCCGAAGTTGACAGCAACCACACGAAACAGCAGCATCAGCAGCAGCAGGCACAAGAACAGCAGCGACGCCTTCTGCTGTCTTCACGGAAGCTACTCTTCCAGTCCCCATCTCCAGCTGGCGGCGCTGTCCTCAACGAGCCGCGGGACCGCAGCGGCAGCAGCAGCAGTCGGCCTCTTCTCCCCCCGCCCCCGTCGCCTCCATCTTCGTGTGGTGGTAAGCACCACAATAGCAGAAGCAACAGCACTGCTGGCGTAGTCTATGACTGTGGAGATGTGTACCATGAGAAAAATTGGGAGACACGGCAGATGGCCCCGGTAGAGGGCATTGATGGCTGCCGCTGCTGCTGCTCCCCCACTACGCCTATCACACCACTCAGACTTATAGGCTTGGACATGGACGAAAACGCGGTCTCTCCATCCCCACGCGCACCTCCACCATCCGCAGCAGAACTGCATATAATGAGTGTTCTCAATCGAAAAAAAAACAGCAGCGAAAGGGCGAAATGAATAGCTGTGCGCTCTTGTCCTTTTCTTATTTTTCCTTAGGGGAGAGGATAGATGGGAAGGAGGCCATGTTGTGACTCTGTACATGTGTGCGGCAATGGGTTAGTCTAGGGTTGCTGATGTTGTTGTTGTTCTTTGCGGAGAGTGTGAGAGGTGTGGCGGTAGTTTTCATTATTGTTATCATTGTACACTCGCCTTTTTTTTGTTTTACTTGCCTCGCGATGGTGGTTTGTTTGCTTTTTTTTCCCACACAGAAATTCCTCATGCATATATATACATCTATATATGCGTGTGTGCTAAGGGGTGGGTCACTGGTACACTTTCATTACATGAATACCAAAAAAAAAAACAGTATTTTATGTCGTTGCAGTTTTTCTTCTTCCATAGGGTCTCGCGACATGAAGGCACTTTGCGCTATAGAGTCACTAAACTGTGCTGTACTCATGAAAACTCTCTCGCTTTCTCCACCATTCAATTCCCTACATTGTTTTATTTTTCATGATCAATACATTAGTAGCGCACAAGCGGACAGAACCAAAGGAAAAGTAGAAGAAACAAGCACGCGCACACACACACACATACGCACACACACGTATAATATATATATATTAGAGAAGGGCGAGGGAGAGAGAGAGAGAGAGACAAGGAGCATTTAAAAAAAAAATTCATGCCACCTAGACGATACACAACTTCCAGCGAGGACTACAATGAACCTCGAATATATGTAAATAATATGAATACACGCCACGCCACGGTTTCCATCCCTAGTCGTCCCCCTAAAATGCAGAGACCACCCGGTACACACGACGATACTACTGGCGACGACTACGCCAACGGTGCCAGTGGTGATGTGCGTGACGTAGCAGGAGTACACAGCACCACGTCAATTCTGGCTTCACGCCCCGCAGGTAGCATTAGCGCCGCCGCTCCCCCGGGGGTAGTGCAAGTGCTAGGCGATGATCTCCACCCTAACTTGGAGCAGGTGTACAAGCGCATCATGCGCCGTCTGCAGCGGCAGTTGAACTACGAAGAGGTCTCTCGCGTGTCGCTGGCTGCACAGTTTGGTGTTCAGCCCAACGACCGATTTGAAGACGTGTCTTCACACACAGCAGGGAGTCGCTCCACTCGTGGGCCAGCAGACGGTGAAGACGTCGCACCGCTGCACAGAGTAGCGAGTAGTGCAGCACTTTCACTGTTCCAGGAAGACAGCGGGTTTCCTTCCAGCGGTTCCACCACCGCTGGCCCGACGCCTACCCAACGTAGTGGTGGCACGCGGCAGCAGGCAGGCAGCGGGGGAGGATTCCCCCTTAACACCACCAGTGTCAACGCATCTCCCAGTTTCATTATTCGCTATCAAAACGATTCAAAGGCAGAGGATGCCATCGCCGACGACGACGAGCGTGCACTGGCGCAACAGCCGTGTCCCATGACGCTCCGCCTCGTTGTCCAGCACGTGATTGAAACTCTCATAAACAAAATGTATATGGCGGAGCGTGGCTCACTGAAGGACTGTCTTCGGTTCACTTTTGAAAGTAGAGCTCTGCTGGATCGACTACTGAAGGAGATACCCATGTATGCGCAGTACCAGGAAGAGGACTCCATTGCCGTGGATAGCACCTGCGTTGGGGGATCACGTAGGAGCATCGCGTCTGGCGGCCCCATGAGCGGACTTCAGCTTCAGAATCTTTATCAAGAGTTCCGCAAGCAGCCCATCGTGCTGCCTCGTGCCACGTTCGTTCAGAACCCCAACAGCGGTGCCGTGCACGCGCAACTTGGTCACGCACAAGAAGAGGCACTTCATACTGCTCATGGTGGGCACAGCAGTAGCAGTCAGTCCGTGAATGACGCGCTGCCTCCCACCAACAGGAGCGTCTCGTTTTCCCAACAGCAACAGCAACAGAGACTTAGTAAAGTACGAGGACTGAGCCCACAGTACGCCACGTTTGCGAGTCAACTTGTTGGTACCGCAGCCGGTAGTGACAACGCGAGTAGTAACGGAGAAAAGGAAAGTGGGCAGGAGGAGGAAGAGCACCCAGCGTTGCCTCTGGGCTACGGTCGCAGTGCGCGACTCGCTTCAGCAGAAGACCACGAGGTGTCACCGGGGCTCCTGGGACTTGGAGAAGCCGGTAGTGGTACCGCAACCATGACGAATATACCTTGGGTGGAAAGCGGTGGCGCTGGATGCTTAGTGTCCCCCTCGAGCTCGACCATAGGACAGCGTGGCACCCAAGGGAGTGGCAGAAACGCCGCCGCGGCCTCGCGTCAGGCAGAATATGAAGCCTACTGCTTCCGTGAGCGTCGCCAGACACAGATGACAAGTGTCGCCACCCTCACTGAGGAGAATGGCTCCAACATCGTCACTGTCGCCGCCTATGAGAAGCTCGAGGAGTATGCAAAAGATCTAGAGGTGAAGCTTGCGGAAGCCAATCGTCTGAAAGGAGAGGTGGAAAACAAGCTACTGTTTGAGGGCAGCTACACAGAGCGGAAGGCACGCATCATCGACTATTTGCGCAAGACACTTTTTCGTGAATGTAACATGCTTCGCTCACAGCTCGCGTTTGCGGCGCAGAAGGAGGCGCAAATGCGCGACCGACTCATCTCTAGCACACAGGTGGGCAGCGGCGTCTATAACAGCAACAATACAAACAGTAACGCAGGAGGAAATGCGAATGCCGCGCTTGCTGGCTCTGTTCCTGGAGCCAATAGAAGTTTTGCGAACTCAATGCGGACTCATGCGCCTGCGCGGTTCCCTATCTCAGCCTCCTCCAACAGCGTCGCGCCGACCTCCCCACGAAGCGGGCAGCCTGTCTTGACCCCAACAGACGCCAGCTGCGGCAACTTCATCACCACCGCGTCGCCAGGAGGAACACCAGCAGCAGGACTGGAGCTTTCCCTTGGCGGGGGGGCGGGGAGCCCAAACACGACTACGCAGCCACAGTCACCGAGCGCCGCCGCAGCAGCAGCCGTGAACGATAATACTAACAACAGCAGCGCCTCTCAGGATAGTGCATGGAAGTCAAAGCCACCCGCCAACGCTGCGGCCGCCGCTGCTGCTGCTACCACCGCAGCGTACAACACCGCCACGAGCGATATTATTTCTATTCAAAGTCTTCTTGATCTCGCCCTTCTCGCTGTGGAGCAGGGTGAAGTCTTCCCCATGAGTGCATCCGCAGCGATGGAGTTCCAACCTGATGTTTTGCGTGAGTGCATGCAAAAGGACATCAAGACGCAAGGAAACGAGTTGCGTTCCGAGTTTGAGGAAAAGCACAAGCAGCTGAAGAATAACGTCCTGATGATGAAGGTGAAGCATGGCTATGTCCTCATGGCGAAGGATCAGGAAATTGAACGACTACAAAGGCTGATGGACCTTAGTTATGTGGAGAAGACACTCACAGAAAACATTCATGATCTGCGAAACGAGCTGTGGAAGGTGAAGAATCACGTCCAGGAGCAGATCCAGGGGTTCAGAGTGATGGTCGCCACTACTATTACCAGTGTGCTTAACCGCACCAAGCTGTCCGATGCTATAATTGTGGAGAACACGCAGCTGCATAACACACTAGACGCTATGAAGGACATGATTGATTCCGCAGTATCTCTCTTTTTGCCCATGTTAACTCCTGAATACACGCTTGGCTACCACCCATGGCCGGTGAAGTTGCGCAACAGTCTTGATCCCCTATCTCATCTCATCCAAATGCGATACGGGACGACTGAAGTGGTCAAACTGCGGCCTCAGATGTCCTTGCTTAGCGGTGTTTACCTCGCCATTCACAAGGTTGCGACGGAGCGGCTTGTGGTGCCTGACACATCGCGACCGGCGACAGGCAAGTATCTGCGCGTGCTTTGTGCGGGTATCCTTCTCAGCCCTATGAGTACCACGGAGGTACTGCATGAGGTGCGGCAGCGTTACTCAACAGAGGGTCAAATCACAAAGAAGTTGGCGAGAGTGAACATGAAGATTTTGTGGAATGTATACCGCCAGCGCACCTACGTTGACCGCTCGGTCGGTGCGATGCTAGAAGGTGGCCTCGATCCCCACACCACTACGCTACCCGTGGCTGGTATGGTGAATCTCTTAGCTGTTGAGCGTGGCAATCTCATGAAAACTCGCGCGGCCTTGCAGAAGGAACGTCTAGACAACGCTCGCGAGGTGTACCGGCTGTGGAAGGAACGTCAGGTGGACATCTTTGACGGCTACCCCCCGCCGCCTTTGGTGCCCAACCGGCTAACTCTGCTGAGCGAGGCACAGGCACTGGCAAAGGAGGGCGAGCAAAATCCTGGCATGGCGGTGAGCATGCGCAGGCGTCTGCGCAGCAGCGGGCAAATCGGTCAGAGTGGACGCAATAGTGTCATCATGGGGAGGCCCTCCTTGACATCGACAGTGAGCCGCTCGACGTTGGTCAATGCGGCGTCGCAGCAGAGAGTTGGGGCGGACGAACGGTCATCCATGTCTACGTCTGGAGGACTATCAGAGAACGCGTTTGCCAGTCACGTCTTTAGTAGCGGTGGCGAAGAAAGCGCTCGCAAGAACAGACAGTCCACGATTATCAGCGAATTTTTACAAGCATCCGAAGGATCTGTGTAAACATAGGGGAGAGAGAGAGAGAGAGAGAGAGAGAAGGGTGATGCATTATTATTATTATTATCTTCTTCTTTTTTTTTTTTTTTACATGCTGCTTACATACACAGGCATGCCCGTTTACGTGGGGGTATTCTTTTTCTCTCTTCCCTCACTCACGCACTTTCTGCTTATTGCGCGAAGAAATGAGTAAAGTGGGGAGCCCACTGCGCAGTGTGTGCTGCCGATGTTGAAACTTTGTAGGCGGTTGCTTTCTGCTTTCCTTTCTTCTATATGTATCTTCCCTCTCCACGTCGCCGTTGTCACTACACGAATGAATGGCAATACATATGTAAACTAATATATACGGGGAGACAAGGGAAGGTGGTGTGTGAGTAGGGGTGGCAACATAGTCTCTCTGTCCCTCCTTCAATTTTTATTTGTTTTAGCATTCATCCCTCTGTCGAACTTAGATGCATGAAGAGAGCACACTTCTGTTTGGTACAATATATATATATATATAGAGAGAGAGAGGGGGGGGGGCATGATGGATATGTGTTAGTGTTATTGCATCCGTTACTTTTCTTTTTTTTTCTTCTTCTTCTTCTTCCTCTATGCTCTCTATCTCTGTTGCAGTCAAGCATATTTCCTGTTCAAAACATTGCTGAGTGAGTATAGAAAGCAGGGTCTTACACATCGTTGATTTTCCTTTTTTTTTTCTTCTTTCTATGCGCACTATTTATGCGTGTGCGTGTTTCTCACGATTGCTACATATCACTCTTCGTTTTTTTTTTCGTTTTTGTTTTTTTCTTTGCTTTATATTTGCATCTCAACAAATCCTGCTTGCACCTAAACGCGGCTTTGCACTTATAGCCAGAACGCAGCTGGGTTGAGAGATTTTTTTTTTTAAGTTAAAGAAAGGAAGGCAGGGAAGTGCGCCTTTCATTATTTTTATATACTGCATATCTAGCATATAACTCCATACATTTTCTTTTTACTATACTGTGTGTGTGGGAGAGCGGGCAGCATTATCTGTTGTTGTTGCTGCTGCTGTGTGTTGACAACAAATATATATATATAATGCGACGCACAGCTGCTATGCTCTGTGGCACGGCTGCACTTGGGAGCAGCGATGACGGGCGTGCCGGCTACGGCCCTTTCTCCAATACAGTGCGCAAACGCCTGCAACATCAGCAACATTGTGGTGGAGCAGCATCAGATAACACAACAGACGTTATGGCGCACGTGCAACTTCCCACCAACTACAGGCTCCGTGCCTCTCTAGCGGGCCTTGCGCACCCTTCACAGATGTCTTCTATTCCCTACAACAGTCCAGAGTGGCGGCTTCACATGGTGCGGCTTTATCGAACTATACTTCGACTACATAACAAAACCGTAGCAGTTTCCTTAGAGAAGTCACAGACGGGAGGACCTGGAGCGGCGGTGGCGTCGGTGACTGGGGTACGCGATGGTGGTGGTGCCAAGGGCTCGTCGCGAGGGTTTTCTTCAGAAGAGCAACGCTTTTTGAACAACAACTCCACCGCCGACTCTAGCAGTAGTAGTACTAATCGTAGTAGCCACCGCGGCAACGGTACTGGCGCGACGACACCGTGTTCGCAAGAGCAGGAAGACCCCACGCCACACTCCGAAGACTGTCTTCTTCGCTACCTCCTTACCGAGCAACAACGTGAATTTGGCAACCGCTTTGTCCAGCAGGAGTTTAAGCGGCACATGGACGCAGATGTCGTCTACGCGGGCATCTTTTATGAATCGTGGTATCAATACGTGCTACACCTCTCCTCTGGGGTCACCTCGAAGGATCTCAACGAGGAAGAAAAGAAATTGCTAACAGCAGCGCAGAAGGAGAAGCTCAAAGAGCTGCGGGGGGCGTTTCTCTCTCTGAGAGCAGCAAACGAACCTGGATACATGCCTTAGTGAGGGCGAGTCAGCTAACTGATTCATTACATACATAATATGCATACATATTGTGTCACTGTGAGGGTGCTTTTCTTATTAGCTGTGCATTTGAATCTGTTGTTTCTTCCTTTAAGAAAAAATGCAACGCTCGAGTAAAGACGTATATATACGCGCAATAAAAGAGAAAAAAAAAATCTAATGACGTGGATAGCAATGGAGACGTGAACCAAAACAAAAACTCTCTCTATCTACCATCTTGAAGATGTATTGTGTTACATATTTTATTGTGAGACCCTTCTCCTTCTTTTGCTATATTCATACATATATATATATTTCTCTATGCTCTTTTTTTATTGTTGGGGAACGTAGAGGAAGGAAGAAACAAGGATCTCTTTATATATCTTTACAGGCACTACATACAGAGGAATAGAAAGCAATACATCTGTACCAAGTGTGTGTGTGTAGGTGCTAATCCGTTTCATTTAAAAAATATTCCTTTTCTTTTTTTTTACAGATTTTATATCTTTTGGTACTTTGCTTGTTCAAAACCAAAAAATAAAGAGGGGGTTGCAGGCTTGAGAGTGAGTGCGCGCGTTCTCCTTTATCTGCTTTTCTTCTCTTTGTTTTTGAGACAAATTTCTCTCTTCTAGTATTTTTTTTCTTTTCTATATTATAGTTCTATTGTACTAGCTGTATGGTTATCACAGAAGCAACCATACTGTATTACCGCGCTTTTTTATTTTTATATTTAATATTATTATTATTATTATCTCCTGAGATCGGGGGTTTTGGTCCTCGAGTTTTAATTAATAATATTAATTTCGTCCCGTTTTGTCTACACTCACACGCAGGCATTTGATTGTATTGCACATTTCGTAGTTGGTGTTGCAGTACTAAAAAAGGAAAAAAAAATAAGAGCAGAATTCCTTGTTAGATTACTCCATATATATATTATATTTTCTCTTTAGCGTTGTTTTTGTCGATTTCTATATATTTATTTATTCTATATAACTTATTTTTTTTTCAGAGAGGAGAAACTACACAACGTTACTCAAGTTCTTTTTTTTTCCTTTGCACTACCCTGCTTTGAGCCGTGCGCCAGTTTGCTAGTTTTTCTTTGTTATTTTTTTTTCTTTTTTTTTTTAGATATATAAACACACACACGCACACACACGTCTTTCTTTTATATATTTTTCACTGCATAGTATTTGGTGTGTGTGTGTTTTTTTTTGTCGTTCTTGTGCTCTGCATCGCGGCTACTCCTTTTGAAAGAGTTATCTTTAAGGAAAGAGAAAAAAGGGGTGAACCCAAAAAAAAAAAAAATAATAATAGAAGATATATAAGCAAACCCTGGCACTAGCAGTGTCATCTTCTATATCTGTAAATATACACCTTTAGGGGAAAGAGAGAGAGAGGCGCTGGACTGTTATATACAAAAGTAATAGAGGACAGCAAGAAGGCGATACTAGAAGAGAAAAGGAAAGGGAATAAAGAAGGTTAGTCTACTTCAGTGTGTTGTAAACGCAAGAGGTGGGTGTGTGTTTTTTTTTGTGTGTGTGGATTTCCTGTTGCTCTTAGTTTATTTATTTCTCTGTTGTTGTTGAGTCACACATAGGAAGAGAGAGAAGAATAGTAGGAGGTTGCGAATCTTTAAAAAAAAAAAAAGAAGATTATTACTGCAACTGTCACTATTGTTTTGTGTCTTGTGAAGGACGAGGAGAGAGAGATAGAAAGAAAGAAAGAGGGAACAAGTCATCTCAAACACAATCTGATTCTTTTTTCCCGTGCATAATGAGAAAGAAAAGTACCACATCTTCATTAGGAGGAACAGGGACTGGTGCCGCACCGCTTACTTTTCAATCCCTACAAGGAATGTTCCCAGTGCGCTCCACCACAAGCACACAGAGCATCGGCAACAATAACAATGGCACCGCTCAGAGGCCTAATTTCAGTGCTGTGGGTCAGGACGATGGGCCCACCTCGCCTGCAGAGGCACCTAGCAGCAGCGGCAACAATGCTAATCTTTTATACACAGGACCCACCAGTCTCTTTACGCTGAACATTGGTGCCGGCAAGGACACAGCCACTCCCGCTCCTCGCGGAAAGCAGCAGCAACAACAGCAGCATACTGCGTTATGCCCTAGTGATATGGGGCCTCTAAAGCCAACTGGAGGATTCATACGTGCTGGCTTGCCTTCTGGTACGCACATCAAGCGCCGCCCACGTTCCGTTCCAAGACAGATCCCTGAAGGTAGAGTCGTCCATGGTAGTGGTGGTGGTGGAGGAGGAGGTTATAATAGCAATGCCGCTAGCAATCAGAAAGGCGGCAACTATGGAACTCCCCTCATGCAGGGCCTGACACGAACCCAGCAGCAGCAGCAGCAACAACCGGGTGAATTCACCCCATCATCGTCGCCAACGACGGTGCAGCTCGGCGAGAAGTCTCCGTTTTATGGGAAGGAAACTGTCGCGGCGGGCGCTTTCCACGTATCCCTCACTACAATGGCCTCCACCGAGGAGCTAGTCGGTGCGCGAGCAGAGACCAAGCCGATCAAGTACACTCGCCGCGCTGACCCATCCCCCGCGCCATCACGCCCGCGAAGAGCGAATAGACAGAAGCAGCATCGTGGCATGACCTCGGCCGCCTCACCACCGCAGTCGTCGTTTCAGCTTCTTCACCCGCAGTATCTGCAGGACGTGCAACGTGACATGCACAGGCAAGCATCGGACACCGTGATGCTCGACACGCCACCCAGAGAGCGCAGCTCTAACCGCAGGCACGTCGTGCTCAACGCCAGCTCTTCTGGCGCGTTATTACCGCAAGCGAGACGAGTACTTTCATCTATAGACACCACGTCTTCTAGTTTCAAAGGGGTTGCAAAAGAAGAGGCGCTGAGGTCTTATCTGGCGCTCTGTGAGGAGCTGCAGGTGGAACCAAATCATCACTGGGTGAGCACCCTCATCACCGCTGCGACTGCTGGTGACTCCGCAGATAGCAACATGGAACTAAACAACACCGTCAATGTCGCGTCACCGCTGCTACTAACCAGCGAGGAGGGCACCGCAGCCGCTGCCGGCGCGTCAACGGCAACGAGTTCATCTACTGCGGTGATCAAGAGACCCAAATCATGTGCCAAGTCACCCGGCACTGGGCATGCTTCTACAGGAGGTAAGTCACCACGTACGGGGAGAGCTGGGGCTGGAACCGCGAAGGCACCAACATTGACTCCCTTGTCCTCCTCTCCGCAGGGCACTCTTGCAGCGACGCGCACGAAGGCACAGCAGCAGCAGCGCTCTACCGCAGATGTGTGCCTCGATAAGATGTCTGCCTTCTGCACTCAGTACTTGCATCCCTTCCGCTCCATGATGGAGGTGCTTCGACAGCGACGAGATGATGTGCAAAGCTCATTGGATAAGTTTGCCGCCGTGTGCTCAGAGCTCGACACGTTGCCAACGAAACATCTTCCACAGGATCACAGCGGCACAACTGCGGCTGCTCCTGCGGCTGGAGTAGCAACTGGCACCATAACGCGGAAGGCAAGCACCACCAGCAGCACGGGAAGCACGGGTCATATTGTCCGTGGCGCGGGTGCAGCAGCAACCACCGCTGCCTACCCGAGCCCCCTGAACAGCAGCAGTCGGCAAGCAGCCACCGTCACGAACCTGCAGGGGAAAGCTGAGGAGTTAACAGAGTCTCTGCGTGGCATTCAGCAGTCCGTCACGCGCCTTTTATTGAAGATGGGGGAGTGTGCAAAGGCAGCCCACAAGCCCCTTGGGACATTCTCGGGCAGCAGCAGCAGCAATGTTGTTAGTGGTGGTGGGGCTACAGGCACCGCGACCCCTCGTGGAGCTGCTACGGCGTCATCCATGGAAGAAGGAACACCCAAGCAGACGCCTAGCGGGGGTAGTAGACAGAGCGGTGGCTATGAAGCGTTCGTGAGCCCCTTGCCACGTGTGCCGCCGTCGGGAGGAAGTGGTGGCGGCATCGGCTTGCTCAACTCGCCTTTAGCGACTGACGCCGGATCGTCTGCGGGTGCCAGGGCTCATGTCCCGCGCGGCTTCGTGAACTTTGTCTCCAGTCAGGAAAAGGAGATCGTGGTGCAGCTCACCGGCTTGTGCGAGACCGTTCAGGCTCTGATGCAGCAGCGAGATGGCTTTCTGCACGTGGAAGACGCCGCGATCTTGAGCACTCCCCTCTTTCTTTCAGTAGAGGCACCCATGACCGCGCTCAGCTCCGCTCGCACTGAAAAAATGGACGACAGCGTCTCCAACGCTACGGAGAAAATCAGCGTGGCCAGTCGCCGGAAGTCACAAGTCACAACCCCGCGTCAGAGCGCTGGTGGCCGTACGCCACGTCAGACAGGCAAGAACAGCACGACATTGACCCCCCGAACGAAAGGCTTGAAGCAAAAGTCTTCCACCGCTGCTTCTAGCAACGAGGGCTCGCAGCGCGCGGTGACGGCGGCGACAGCGGTGGTGAAGCGCAAGTCCATACAGCCGCACTTTGTACTCGCAGGGTTTAATTTGGCGGCAACGACGACGACGACGGCGCCTGCAGCTGCAGCTGCTGCTAGTGGGGTGGTGGCAGCGGGATCACAAATTGTGGAGGCCCTCCCTTCTAGCTCACTTCCATCACACAGAGACGACGCTACCGGACAGCAGCAGCAACAACAGGGTAGTACTGTCTCAGTGATTGTACTCAGTAGCGGCGCGACAGCGGAAAGCACTACAGCACGGAGTAAGCGGTTGAGTGTTGATAGTCAAGGCAGCAGCTCAGCTTTGAACAACACGGTATGCTCTTCGAAGGGAATAAAGAAGTCATCACAGCAGAAGTCGGCTTCCAGCAGCGTTGGTCTCGCTGCGAGCCTTGCGTCACCAGGCGCAGCAGCAGCACGCGGTAGCACCACTAATGAGCCTAGTCGCTCTCAGAGCGCTGGACCGGGCAAGAAGTTGAAGCGGTCCAGCTCTACAGGTGTCAACGCTCGGGGTGCAGCGAGTTTGCAATCACCAGGAGTTGCTACCAGCGTTACGCTTCGCTCTAGCGTACCCAGTCGCGACACCCTTGTCTCCACACTTGGTCATTCCGCGTTGCCATGTCAAAGCGCGGCGGAGCTCATCACTGCTAGGCAGGTGGAGGAGGCTCTGGGGGTGTGGAACGCAATCAGCGCCATACTGACTGGAGATAGTGGCGAACAGTATGCTGGAAGTCAAAGTGGTGCCCTCGTGTCATCGTCCACATCCGCAGCCGCAGCTGGGACTGTTTATACAGGCGCAGGCAGGCCCCCGATTGCGCGCGGTCCCAATGCTGCCATCCCACCGATGAGCGTAACAAGCGGCGATGGTGGCCCTCTTGACAACTCTCCGCGTCCTTCCTCCTCCTCCTCCTTCGGTGCCCCGGTCAGCAAGCTGGCTGCGCTGGCGGGTCAGGTGACATCTACCTCTACAAACGATGACAACAGCAGCGGCCATGGGTTTATAGCAGTCAGTGCACAGCAGTCATCTCCACCGCTTCCGTACGGGCTAACTGTGGTGCCTGGAACATTTACAGATGAACTCCATCGCGCATACGCTAGCGAAAAGGGCAATAACGGCATCACTGAGGAGAAGGGTGTGGCGGCAGCTCCGGAGATGGTAGAGACAATTCTTTCTCAAGGCGGTACACCCGATCAGCTTAGCGTGGGAGACACCCAAAAGCCAGTCAAACAACAAAGCGGTAGCGGACGCGTCACCGACGATGATAGTGTCATACGCAAAGCATGCGGAGCGGCGACAGAGGCGCGACTGGCATTGAACCTCACACGCGCCACCTCGCGCAGCCACAGCAGCGGCACAGGTGACAAGGACGACGATGACGCAGACAGCGGAGACAAAGAGCACGAGCATGATGAGCAGCAAGACGCAGAGTCCTTTCGCAACGAAGTAAGGGCAGCGGAAGGGCTCAGTCACAGGACGCCTTCCTCTGACCCTCTGACACAGAGTGAAGCCGCACTCACCGCAGCAAGCTGCATATTTCCACCGACATCGGCGTCCGCGGCGACGATGGAGCCAAGTGGAACCGTTGTGTCCCCAAGTCACTTTCACGTGAAGGAGGCGGCGGCGGTGATGGCGCGCCACTGGCGGCAGTGTCGACGTGCGAAGATGTCGGCGCTACTGCTGCGTACTGCGCGTATGGATGAGCAAGAGAGAGTGGCAGAACTTCAGCAGCGCAGTGTGCTGGAGGCCCGCGTACGTCGTGCGCTGTTGTCGTGGGTGCAGCGCCGTCGCACTCGTAAGGCAGTTGCACTAGAGGCGGAAGGGAAACGGAAACTGGAGGCAGCAGCAGCGCTCGCGCGCGCGAGTAGTACTCAGGCAGAGAAGGAGAAGAGATTGATAGCGTCTGGGAGAGCTGGCGGCAGCAACAATACGAGTGAGAGCGATGGCGCTTCGCCGCTGCACAGCCATCGTGCCCTCACCGCGCGCGAGAAGTTCCAGCTACGCAAAGAGCAGCGGAAGGCGATGATGAACCAGAGCGCTAACACCAGCAGCACCACACAGACCGCCGCTACTGCGCCGGATGTCAGCTTCGACGGCAGTCTGGATGCCTTTGCAGTTGGGAAGGAGGCGACAAAAGCAGAGGGCGTGTCCCGGCAGCAACACCAGCACGCTCCGGCACCGCCCGCTGTGAGCCCACTTCCACTGTTGGCGAATGGTATTTCTACGAAAGCCATCGGGAGCTACAACCGAGACTCTGATAGCTTCGAGGTGGCTCTGCTGCATCGTCTCTTGCGCGCTCCACAGGCATTGCTCTACACGGTACGTGTGGTCACCGATCGGTACCCAACACGGCCGCCTATGGGCTACGCAAAGTCAAAGCCCTCATCAGGCACGCGTGAGGTTCCTCAGTCCATCTCACCAGAGAGACCTGCTCCGGCGGAACCGGCAGGGTCCACTGCGCAAGGCCGCACTGAATCTACTCTTTCCCCAGCCGCCCTCAAAGCACGGGAAGCGCTGGCGAAGAAGGGCATCTACACCGTTCCCTTCTCCGCCGCCCGCCCTTTACTGTCCTACTCAGCCACGTTGTCCTTCTCTACTGCTGCTGGAGTTACGGAGGGCTCTTCTGGAGTAGTCGGTGAGGAATCTCCCAAGCGCGCCAAACGGACAGCCAAGTCGCCGCGCACGTCTATGCCCGCGAAGACACAAAAAAGTTCAGCAGCAGTAAGCCCCACTGGCGGTGCTGGTGTCCACTCGGGCAGACTTCATCATGCCTTCTCCCTTCCAATCCCCCTTTCTATTCGCTACGACAGCTACGTGGATGTGTACGAGCTGCGGCACGAGATGCCCGTTGTGAAGGACTTCGCACGGCCCTTCGAGCGCTGGGGCATCGCCAACGCTCTCTCTCGACGCATCTTTACCGCCGCCGCGATTTACGCCTGGCAACTCATTTTCAGCCACACTCCGCATGATGACTACAAGCAATGCCAGCTGCGGACACCAGAAGAGAAGACCTCGCGACTGGATCGCGTGGAGCAGCGCAACCGTATGATCTTGGCGTGCTACTGCGTGCACTCTGAGCGAGAATGGCTACGAGAGGCCAGCAAAGATCTCAGCTTTGTCGGCCAAATTTGGAATCCAAAGAAGTCAATGGACGCCAACGATCCCGACTTTGACCGTCACTGCCGCGAAACGTACGACTTTGTAGAGGAGTTTCTCTATCAATGCTTTCCCACAGCCAACTCGCTGGATGATGTGCCATCGTTTCTCGTTGGCGCTGGCGTGTACTTTCTGCTCAAGTCTGTTTTTCATGAGTATGCCCTCACCGACACCATGGCGGACGCCGCTAAGGCGTGGGCAGCGCTGCCGGAGGTGCAGCAGACGGTTCCAACATTAGAAACGTCACGACTTTCCGGGTACAAGCAAGAAGTCATTCAACGCTGTGAGCTCATGAATCTGCTGGAGCGCATGGGTTACTGGCTGAGCGGGCATAACCCATGGGCTGGGGTGGACGACTCGACCAGCGTGCTGAACCGTGCGTCACCACAGGCCTCTCTGGGGTTTGAGCCCGCCATCATCAGCTCCGCATTTGGTGAAGAGCCCTTTGTCACTAGCAGTGGCGGCGTCGGTGGCCTCCACAGACCCCTCGCTACACAGATGTCGATGTCTCCCACACTTGCGAGCATTAGCCCCACCTATGACACTGTGTCCCTGCAAGGCACACTTAACGGCACATCCTTCAAGGCGGCAAGTGGTGGTATTGGTGGAGGAGGCCCCGGTAGCCCATGGCAAGGCAACAACAATAGCAACAGCGAGGCGTTGAGCGGTAGTGGGGGTGCTCCAAGCAATGCGACAACCCCGAGCGCCTTTGCAGCCACTAGGCAGGGTCAGCATAATGTGATGTATGCAGCAACAACATCAGCAACCGCTACAACTTCTGCTGGTGCGGCAGGGTCGCTTCGTGGTGCCACGCCGTTAGAGCAAGAAGCCGCCGCGTACGAGCACGCACAGGAGCGGCAGAGACCACATGCACGACTCGCTAGGGTACCCGCAGCTGCCCTGACGAAGAGCAACTACAAGTCTGAGAAGTATCTACAGAAGCGCGAGCGCAGTCTTGTATTGGCCCTTGTGCGGTGGGCCAAAGATCAAGCGAAGCAAAGCGGTGCTTCTTCGCCTGTGAGTCGCGTGAGCGGATTTGATGGGGACGAACTGCTGCTGCTATTTCCCAAGAAGTTTCTGGTGCAACTGGCGGAGACGCTGACGTTAGAGCTGATGGGACTGCGACTTGATCTCGAAGTGTGTGAGGATCTCGACTGTGTGGAGTAAAAGGAAAAAAAATAATATTAATAGTAATAATATATAATAGGCAAGTGAATGTATGATGTATCTGCTTATTTGTTTATTCGTAAAGGAAAGAAGAGAGAGGGAAGGAGGCAGCACTGTTTTACTGAGAAGAACAGAAAAATGGCAGAGAGAGAGAGAGAGAGAAGAAGAAGAAAAGGTGAACATTTGTTGTTGTTGCTGTTGCCTTTGAAGGGTGGAAGTAAGTAAATATAGATACATATATATATAGATATATATATACGAGAAGGAAGAAACGGACATTCATTGTGTACAACTGCTGAAAAGTGAACGGGGGGAGGGGAGACGGGGGGACATGCGCTTTCTACATTCTGAAAAGCAGACCGATAGTGAAAGTCTTTGATATATATAAAAGATTTTTATTTATTTTTTTTGTTTTCTCTCTCTCCTCCGTTGTGCTAACTTTGATCTACTTGCATCTGATTAGCATCGGGTTTTTTCTCCCGTTTTTTTTTCTTGTTTGTTTGTTCTTGTAGCTATATCGTTGCTATTTTCTTATTTATTTTTTGTATTTCGGTTGCAAAGGACCCTCTGCCTTATTGTTACTATGATTTATACATCCACTCATCTTTCTTCTGTNCCCTTTCCCATCCCCCTTTTTCTGTATTTACTCATTACTTCCTTGTTATTTTATTTATCTATTTTATTTATTTTCTTCTTCTTTTTTTTTTTGACTACAACTTTTGTCTATGATGTTTTGGTTGCAAGAGGAGGTTGTCTATGGTTGCTGCTGTGTTTCATATCTGAGCTGCATAACAAAAATAAAATATAGTAGAAAAGAAGAGATGAGCTATATTGGCTTTCTTAAATGGTCTCTTGCTCGCTTGGATATTTATTATTCTTGTTTGGATGTGCATCTTCTCTTTTTTTTTTGATTTATTTCCATGACATTGTGAATGCCATTTTCTTTGCCTCATTTTTATATATGCGCGTGGTGATAGATGTGATACGGTGGTCAGTGCATATGGTTATGCACGAGTATGTGTGTGCGTGTATCTGTGTTAGTTAGTGTTTATCTTTTTTGCCTAACGCAGCGGTAACATTTGGAAAAAAAAAAGTTTATACGCACGACGCCGTGTCAGTGATAGACACACATTGTTGCATTAGAGCGTATTATGTTGAAAGGAAGTTATGTGCTTCTCCTACTTGATATACTAGGAGTTAACGTATTTTTTATTTTTTAAAAAAAATCTTCTTTTCCTCTTTCTTTTCATCATTTTGCTTATTCTTTCATGATAGAAAGCTTGCTACTGAGTGGCTAAATAAATATATATATTTAGTAACTTTTCTTGCTTCTCACCCAGCTTTATTTTGATTACGCGTGCCCCACAAAATTTAGAAGAAGAAAAAAAAAAGATACGTGCGTGTGTTTTTTTTCTTTTCGAGGGCATAGAAAGGAAGAAGTGTTGTTGTAAACAAAAAAGAGGGGCAAAGTGGAAATACATCCGTAAATATATATATATATATCTTTTTTTTTTCATCACTTTAGCATTCACCTACTGTCGGGGTTTTTTTTCTTTGTTTCTTGTCGACTGGGCAACTAGATATACCTTTTTAGAAAAAGAAAATCATTAAATCATCAGGTCGCATATATATATATTCATTTTTCTATCAGTATTGCTTTTCGTGTGTGTGTGTGTGTGCCAAAAAGAAATGCATCGGATCACACGTCTTTTAAGCGCTTCAACGCGCAAGAACACAGCCCTTCTAGGCGGCTCACGCCGCGGTGGAGGCGCTGGGGCCAGCAATACCGACGTCAAGATCGCTACACGCGTGCTGATGCCATGGGAAGAGCGCTCCGGTGCTTTCTCTTATGACTCGTTTCCGCACGCGTGGACTTTCCTTGACCGCACTCTCGCTGCCGTGGTGGAGATGAGCCCGGAGGACATCTCCACCCGCTCGCTGCGGCTAAACCGACGCGATATTTTGAAAGACATTGAGGTCCCCATTCTGCGACTTCGTAAGGCTGGCACAAAGCAGCAGCAGCAGAAGAGGGGCAACGACAGCCATCTCATCAGCGATATTGAAATGGCAGCGACACAGCAGGAAGTCGTCAAGACGGCGAGGAAGCTCTTTGAGGCGGGGTCGGTCGTGGATGTGTCAGTGACGGGGCTCGGCTCCTCCAAGGCAAAGCGACTTGCTAGTAGCGATGGCCGCGTTAGTACCAGCAGTAATAATAATAGTAGTAGCAGCTGCAATGTGAGCAGCAGTGACATGGCGAGCAAGAAGCTGAAGACCGACACGTCGACTGTGCAAACGTTAGAGGTCACGCCAGTGTCTGTTTCCCCAGCAACAGGGCTCTCCGCCACTTCACCAACGGTGATCGTCGCGTCGTCCACGCCTGTAAAGTCCTCTGGGAAGCGGCTGAAGACCTCGGCAAAAGCAAAGAAGAAGGTCAAGAAAGCCCGCAGAGGTTCTGCCATGTCGACTTCTGGGGGGGACATCACAACTAGTCATAATAGTAGCAGTACTGCTGGCGTCGCGGAGGCAACCGCTGGCAACTCTGGAGACGCAGCAGCGTCAACCGTTCATATACACAAAATCTAATAAAACAATCCGTATGTGTTGCTTTAGGGAAAGAGAGAGAAGAAGGAAACAAAGAAATGGGAAAAAGAAGTACAACCAGCACGAGCGTGGGAAGGAAAAAAAAAGTTCTTAACGAGGAAGCAAGAGAAGGATGCTCCCTCCATTTTGCGTGAGAGAGAGAGAGTGTGTGTGTATTTCTTTAGCCGTGTGGTGTGTGCGTTTATGTGTTGTTCTTTTTCTTTAACTTTCTTTTCTTTTCTCTCTTAATGGAATATGTCGCCGACACCGGGGTTGT
>JASANZ010001983.1:0-29531 GCA_030849805.1 Sergeia podlipaevii | reverse complement strand
TCTCGGCAACTTTACGGAACATGGCCTTGATGTTCGTGCCATGCTTCGCACTCACCTCCATGAAGAGAACGTTATACTGCTCTGCCTTCTTGCGTGCCTCCTCGGTGCTCACCTCTCGTGAGTCCGCGGCCATGTCGAGTTTGTTGCCTGCGAGCATCACCACGACGTCATCGCCCCGCTCTGCCCGCACATCGTCAATCCACTTGAGAGAATTCAAAAAAGACGCGCGAGAAGCAATGTCGTACACCACAACCGTGGCCGCACTGTTGCGGATGTAGTTGGGGATGAGCGAGCGGAAGCGCTCTTGACCCGCAGTATCCCACAGGTGAAGTCGCACAAGGCGGTCTTCAAGCTGAATCGTTTTCGTAAAGAAGTCAATACCGATGGTGGCCTGGTATTGCTGGTCAAAGGTGTCATACATGAATCGTGTGATGACGCTGGTCTTTCCAACGGACTGATCTCCCAAAAGAACGAGTTTGTGCTTCACAGAAGGTAACGGAGCCGCAGCTGCCTGCGATGGTGAAGCCGATGACATGTATGTTTGTATCTGTGCCTTTTTTCGTTTTTTTTCCGGTTTGTTTGTGTGTCTGTGTTTAGAAGAACTCCCGCAAGGCTGTCTAACTTCCTTCTTTTTTAATTTTCTATTTTTTATTTTTTCTTCTCCTTCTTCTATCTTATACGTTGGAAAAAAAAGTGTACAACCTGAACATTGGCGGTTCGCAAGCAAAGAATAGAAAGAATGAAAATAGAGAAACATAGTCAAGAATGAAGCATGTACATTGTAATTGAGTTGTATTTTTTTTTTTTTAAGACACATACATATGCACACACACTAGCCCTCTATTCATTCTTTCTCCCCCTCTTCTCTTTGTAGGTCCTTTTTTAATATTATATTTGGAATCTTACTTTCATACGAAAGGTCATATAAATATCATGCTGATATCATCGAATTTTTTTTTATGTTGCATTATTGCGGTTCTTGTCATCTTCTCGCTGCCAGCGCTCCACATTTTGTCTGAAGTCAACCACAAACTCATCAAACTCGTGACGGCGTGCGTCCTTCTTTGACATCACACTCTCGTACAAGTGCGTCTTGCAGGCGAAGGTCTCAATGACGACGCCTAGTGTGAAGCCCATAAAGAAGATACCTAACATGCGCACAGGGAACGGAAACTGGCGATACCGGCGGAACATGCGGCTGGTTGCGGTACCTTGACGGAGGAAGAGGTCCTCCTTGCTGTGCGTCGCTTTTTGAAACGCTTCCTTCTCCAAATTCGCACTGGACGAGGCCATGCGCACTACGCTAAAGCGAAACATGATAAAAAAAAAGAAAGAAAGAAAAAAAAACGAGTAACAACAGGCGAGAGAGAGAGAGAGTAGTTACTATAAAGTGCCCGTGTATATATGTGATAGGGAGTACCTTGCTTCCCCCTATCTTTCCTTTTCTTTTTAGAAAAAAAAAAAAAGAAAAGAACCGTTTTACTTCAAGTAGGCCTCCCGACAAAGAAAAAAAAAAAGAGAGAGAGAAAGAGAAAGAACAGATATCCAGTACTTGAGTGCAGATAGTATAATATTGATTTTAATGCAACCCTTCAAATAAAAGATAAAAAGAGAAAAGGGAAAAAGAAGCACTCACCGTTCTCACACACACACACACACGCAAAAGGAAAATAGCAGCTGTCTAGAAGTTCCAAGAGTGTGTCGGGTGCATGTATACAGACTTGCACATGCCTCTGTAATTTGCTTTTTTTTGTTTGTTTGTTTCTTTTCTCCGGCTTTGTGGTTGTTGTATTCATCTTTGTTTTGTAAGTGCTATGTACTCCCATACGCAATTTGTTTAAAGTTATCGCACACACACACACACACCCACGCACTCTCTCTTCACTAGCACACGCCTTATAGCGTGCCATGCGCAAAGTAACGTCACACACACACACACACACACATACACACACAAACACACAACCATCACTGCAGCTATAGAAGCAGCGCTCATAGAATAGCATTTTTCACTCCTACGCACTCTGTGCTACACCCCACACACACACACAATTGTTTTTTCTGCTTTTTTTTTTTTTGTATTTCTTGATGAAACAATAATTTTTTTTATTATTATTTTTAAGAAATGAAAAAAAAAAAAAACTTGTGTTGTTGCATATTTTTTGAGTGTGTGCGCAAGTATGAGTGGATACAAGAGAAAAAGAACAAATACTGAGGAGAGTCCTTTCAATCTTTTAGATAAGCCAATCAACCAATCCAATAAATGAGAAGCAACGATGTGTCTGTAAGTGCGTGATGAGATGCTAACTTTTCACCGCTTGCCTTTCTTCCCTTTTCCTGATTTCTTGTTATTCGCACTGCTGCTCTGCTGTTGCTGCTGCTGCTGACCCTTTCTGCCAGCCGCTGCACCTCCTTGCTGTTGCTGCTGCTGCTGTGTACCGCTGCTCTCACCACAGTCACCCGCGGCCGCGCTGCCGGTGGTGGCGTTCGCGCTGCTCCCCGCTGGTGTAGAAGAAGATGGTGGTGGTGGTGGCGGGGGAACAGAGGCGGCTGTGCACTTCGTCACGAAGTCGCTCACAAGCTTCTCAAGTGGTTTCAGCTGGTCCATGTGCTCCACGCGGGTGGTGAATGTGATGTTGCCGTCTGTTGCCTTGACGATAAAGTTCTTGCGCGCGCTATATGGACGGAGCCGCAGCATCAAGCGGGTGTGCTTGACGCCGCTACGACGGTGCAGCTCAGTGGTCGCGTCAATGAACTCCTTAAGGTCAAGCTTCATGGCGGCGAGAGGGGCGTCCGCTTAAAGAAAAAAAGAATTCTATTTTTTGATTTTCTTTCTGTGTCCAAAAAAAAAGGAGAGAGAGAGAGAGAGATGGACTGCACTATAAAAGATGATAATGTGGTTTGTTCCTGGCCTTCTATTTTTCTCCTTTTTTTTTTGTATATGAATGTATAAATGAAATAAAAGCTGCTGATACGTTTGCGTAGATAAGAGAAAAACAAAAATAATGTAGTTAAAAAAGAAATGAAGATAACAGATAACATTCAAGCACAATACACACGTGATGCACATGCCTTCATACACAGTTGTGCAGGAGGTTCCTTTCTTTTTTTGTTTGTTTGTTAGTTTCTTTATCAAAAAGAGAGAAATACTAGCAATCGCAGAAAAAAAAAATAGTTTCTCTTTTCTTTTTTCTTTTTTCTTTTTGGAGAACTTTTCTTTTCAAGAAAGAATAATAATAATAAATAACAAAACACATCAGTCAGTCGAATGACGTTTGCAGACACCTCACAGACCACTACATATAAAGCAGAAGCGAGATACAAGATCAAATAAAACAAAAAAAAAAGGAAGGAAGGAAGAAAGAGAGCAATATATTTCTTATCAGAAAAGAACCATTCTTTGCACATCCTCCGCCCATATAGCCATTCCAAAAATTGTTATTTTTTTTTTCCTTCCTTCCTCGCCCTTTTTCCTTAAAGTTTCTCTCTCCTTCACTCTATTTTTTTTTTGTTGTTGTTGTTTTTTCGTTCTTCTTCTTTCTTATCTCTTCCATCTTCCATGATTTTTTTTTCTTCTTGTTGTTGTTGTTTCTCGATCCATCCCCTTCTATTACTCATCCTCAAAGTCATCTTCATACTCATCCTCCTCCTCTTCAGTAGCGGCAGCCACGTTCATCAGGATTAGGCCACTTTCCTGTTTCACCCCCGCGTGTACGCTCATGAGCAAGGCGGCATTAACCACCTCGTCCCCAAACGTCGTGCGATAGTATGTTGTATCAAGAGAGGCACGGGGTACGTGATGCAAACTGCGCCGCACGTACGCATTCCGAAGCAACCGTCGCAGTGTCGGTCGCGCGGCTGGGTCGACCGTCAGCATGGACTGCACAAGGTCCTTGAGTTCCTTTGAGTACGGGAGCTCCTGACGCTCGGTGAGAGGGATGCACTTGCTTTTGAGCACAAGTTGGGCAAGAGTGGCAAAGGTGCCGGCGTTAAATGGCCTCTCAAGTGCCATGAGTTCGTAGAGGAGCACTCCAGTAGACCATATATCCGCCTCGCCATCGTAGGCACGCTCGGCGCACAGCTCTGGAGCCATATAGAAGGGAGACCCACACGCTGCCTTTGCCTTTTCTCCAAGACCGCCAAGCACCGTTGCCACCCCAAAGTCTCCCAAGCGGACGGTGACGCCATCGTCTAGCAGAAAAACATTCTGTGGCTTCATATCACGATGGAGAATACCCTGCTCTACATGTAGAAACTGCAGTGCTACGATGATCTGCACTAACATGGACGCAACAAAACCCTCCGGTAGGTACGCACTACTACTACTACTACCACCACCGCTGTTGCTGCTGTTGCTGCTGCTGTGCTGCTTTCGTTTCTGCTGAGCGGCCTCAATGCAGTTGCCCAGGTCACCACCGCCACAATACTCGAGCAGAATGTACGCCATGAGGGTGTTCGTGGTGTCCTCATAGTAGTCCAAGAAGCGAACAATACTGGGGTGACCCATCGAACGCCGTAGAACGTCCACCTCTGTGCGTAGCGAGGCCATCCCCTCCTCTCGATTAGTCATGGTTTGTATGTTGACATCCTTGACAACAATAAGCAAAGGTCCAGTGGAGGCGTGCGAGCGCCGCTCATAGAGCGTGGCACACCCAAAATTTCCCTTACCCAGAATTTTTTTACGCCTTAAATACCACGTCATGCCAGACTCACCCGTTAGGTGAAGCTCCTCGCTGGAGGCTGGGATGGCATGATTGTGACTGGCCGCCTGCGCGCTAGACGACACGAGACCATCTGTATTTTTGAACGTTGGACCACTAGCGAGTATAGGAGAGGATGAAGAAGAGCGACCACCACGTTCGTCCATGACAGTGGTTGTGTTGTCCTTGTCCTCATTGTCATCGTCCAAGAAAGCTGGTCGGCTGCTAGACGCGTCGCCACTGTACTGATTATGTTGCTGCTGCTGGTGAAGGACAGAGGGTTTCACAAAGACATCGTTGGCTGCGTCATCCATCAAAAATGCGGGCACAATGTTGCCGCTAGTGCCGTTCCCAAGCACCATCTTTTCAAAGCTATCCTCCATTTTTTTTTTGTGAGGAAAAGTTTGTATATATGTATATGTATGTATGTGTCACTCTCTCACTCTCCCTCTCTTTTATTTTATTTTTTTTCCTCAATCTTGTTTCTCACAGGTACCTTTCCACTTTTTTTTATTTTTTAATGAAGGAAAAAGTAAAGGAGTCACTCTGGTTTTCTTTTATCTTTTTTTTTAAAAAAAAAAGAAAAAAAAAGGTAAGACAGAAAGAAAATGTGTCGTGGAGCAGAAAGAAAGACTATCTATAGACTATCTATCTATATATATGTGTGTGTGTGTGTGTATGTATATCTAACGTTAATGAATAAATCAAACAACAAAATAATAATAATAATAATAATAATAATGATGATTGTAGAGATGTATATGTATACTGAAATAATGGTATATAGGTGTACAATGCATACGGTGTCCTTAAAAAAAAAAATTTCTTTATATATATATATATATATATGTTCATATATTAGTGTCAAAAACACCTATAAATTCTTCCGTGCGCTAGATACGTAATCCTTTTAATTTGACTTCATTCTTCTTTCGTCCGTCCCTTTGCGATCTCTCCTCTCCTCTCTTCTTATCATTATTATTATTATTATTTTTGCCTTTCCTCGTTCTTTTCCGTCTTTGTGCGCTTCCCATACGGCTAATATGCATATATATATATATAGAGAGAGAGAGAGAGTGTGTGTGTGTACGTGAGGAGAGGGGAGAGAAAGCTTTAAATGTATATATGATTACAACTTGTTGCAAGTAGCATCTTCTCCTTCAAAAAATAAAGAAATAATCATAATAATCATAATAATCATAATAATAATAATAATAATAATGATTATTATTATACATATGCGCTCTGCGGTGCACCTGTTAAGAAACAAGAAAAAAAAAAGATATATAAAAAAAAACTGAAATCTGAAGTCAACAAGAAACAAAAACACAAAAGAAAAATATCCTACTGGTGGTGGTGGAAGAGGGGGAGGAGAAAAAAATAAGCGCACTTCAATCACCACGGTGTATAAACAAAAGGTTTGTGTCTCCACCTTTGGCCTCCAACATAATCTCCGCACAGCTGATTGTGCTGCTTCTCCTCCACCAGCTGCATCGCCACATGCGTTTTGAGATTGCCCTTATCCTCTGTACTCTCATTACTGAAGAAAAGTCGTATCTTAGGAGCAGCTTGCAAGGCTTCGACTTGGTACGGCAGCCACGCCTCCTCCTCCGTCTCAGTTGGCAATAGCCAGGCAAACATCGTGCCATAAACCTTCTGATTTCTCTCTTTAAACGGACCAGAGTAGTGGCCTAGAAGAGGGAACGTACGGCGGTCGCGGTGTCGTCGTCGACGCTGTGGGCACTCCTCCTGGGTGCTCCCGACGTTTCTAGCACTGTGCAGATAAAATGGCAGACAGGCACTAATGTTCTCCTTCAGCATCTCCTCCGCAGTCTGCCCGCTGCTGTTGCTGTAAGAGATTGAATTGGCACTCGAGTTCCCGAGGCTTGTGCGTGCGCGCCGCAACGTGTCATCACATGACTTCCACATCGCACGGTCGTGTGAGAAAGTTCTAGAAGAGGCGTGTGACTCCGCATCTTCTACAAATGAAAGATCTAGACGAAGTGCAAAGTCCACTCCACCCCTTGCGGTATCGCCGGACAGGAGACCACTCAACCATCGCAGGAGAACAGTTTTGGTTTGATTTCTGGACAACGATAGCAGTGACAAGGGCGAGGATAGTGGGAGTTCAGACATGCGGGAGGAGGCAGCGGGGACCTCACGCGCATCGATGTCAGCTGCGCCAACGGTCCTCTTTTCTCCTCGCTGTTGTTGCTGTCGCTGACCACCATCACCTTCTTCTTCTTCTTCGCTTAACTTCTCCCTTGCTTTATCAATTTCCCCTCGACCATCATTACTTTTATCATCATCATCATCATTGTGGTGCGCTAGCGGTGGAACTCCTCGATGAGGTGGTGGCGGCGGCTCCGGATTCTCGTGCGTACCGGACACCACAGTTGAAGCGGCAACAACAACAACATCAGCATCCGCGTCGTTTGCTGGCGGCGCGTCAACGTTCCACGTAGCTGCGACATACGCAACCAGAGCGTCACGCATTCGTTGCCCCTCACACCACCTACGCCACGGGACATTATCGTGAACGTACATAAGCGGAGTAGAGAGCACAGCACCACTCAGTGGATTGACGAAGAAAAGTGGATAGTCATCCTTGCTACCCTGGATGATGTCGGTTGTGGTAGTGGTGGCCGCATCTCTGGGAAGCTGCTGCTGCTGCTGCTGGCTTTCAAGCAAATCGGAGTTGCCAAAAGTGAGTTTCATTGGTGTCTGCCACCGCCCAGCATCCTTTCGGCCGCGGATGACAAGTTCAGTTGTAGTGCTATTGTTGCTGTTGGGCTTATTTTTTGATGTGATGGGCGACATATTTTTTGCCAACTGTAGTAATCGTCTTGTCGCGCGCGCGGCATGATACGCAACACCTTCAGGTACATCAAAAACAGTGGTAAAGGCGCGCTCTGGAACAGACGGGCATTGAGAGAAGTCCATGTTGTTGTTGGTGTTGCTGTTGCTGTCAGCGACAACGTTCACTGTAGCGGCTGCATCTTTATCATTCACCACATTTGTGGATCCTTTCCTCACAAGCTTCGCCATCCACCTCTGCAGCATCCGTCGCTCCCGCTGCTTCTCCAGCGCCATCCACGCTGCCATCACGTGCGGTGGTGGCAACAACTCCTCCTTCGATTGCATAATCTGAATGTGCTCGCCAAAGATTGAATTCCCGTTAAGCTCTACTGATAGTCGGTTTTGCATGTCAATACCGACGAGTCCGGAAGGAAGCCCGTACACACCGCGTGCGCAGACATCGACATCTTCTTCTTCTTCTTTAGGGTTGCTGTTGCCACCGCTGCCTCCACGTCCACGAGCAAGGGCGGTGTCGAGGACGTGATGCCAGTAGCGAACTTCCGGCGGCTCTCGAAGCACTGCGTAGTCCAGTCCCTCTTCCCCGTCGTCGTCGCCTGAAGTATGACGCCTCTGTGGTGTTGAAGAGAAAAAAGAAAGAGAAGGTGAGAACTCCATCCAGTCTACAGTTCGGCTCTTCCATCGGCGTTGAAGTAGTTCACAGTGTCGCAAGCGCAAGTAAAGCTCCGCCACAACAGTTTGATCGCAGAACCAATCGTTGCGATCCGCTGAGGCTATCTTCTCCTTCGTTGAGGCCGTCTGCGTTCCCCACTGCATTGTTCTTGTCGTCGTCGTCGCCTGATCGAACGCGCGACTCGCAACAGTCAATCGAAGAGGTGATGGGTTATCGAGTAAAAACTGTTCGTACGCCTGAACGAAGAGACGAAGTGCCCACACACGCGCAATGAATACGCCCGAGGTAAGACGGTGGTGGAAGGGGAGCACCGGCTTCAACGGATTCCTCGTTTTCATCACTGTTGATGGTGACTCAAGCGCCTCGGTTGCGCCGTGTCGGTGTAGCATGCGCCGCCACTCAAGCAGATCCATTCTAGTGCTCTCATCTTCAATCCAGTCATACGGCACCGCGCACGCCTCGCCAATGTGACGCTGCTCCCTCATGCAGTACGCGTTGCTCCCAAATAGAATCGGCGGAGTAGAAGACGAGAGACTAAAGTGGGCACAGACACGGCGGCGATGACTACCTTTCTGCTGCTGCTCCTTCTTCTCATTGTCGATCAAAGCTTCTGATGATATCTTGTTGGCCCCTGCAATAGTGGTGGAATACTCAATAGAAGGCGGTGTACGAGAATGTCCCGGGGCAGCCCTGCGACCTCCATAGACGTCCCAGTTTGGATAACGAGGTGCCGGTGACACTTGCTCTGTGTAACGTGGATGAGATGGAAGTGAAAAGCAGACGGGCGCTGACTCACTGTCGCTGCGATCGCCATCATCCCTATCGTCAGCATCACTATCAGACTGTGCCGCGGTGAGCTCATCGTACAAAGTCATCGTGCCGCCACGTCGTACAGCGCGGGCGTCAAGCTCTGCACGACTTGCCGGCGAGGACCGCATAAACCACAGAAGAAGATCGCCGTCGGTGCTGTAGTCTGAGTTTTCAATTTCATCATAGGTGTAGGAGTCATTGCACCTGCTTTCGCGGCCAGCTTGCGTATGCAGTTTTCCTACCGTGCTTTCTTCCCCCTCCTCCTCCTCCTCCTCCTCTCCGCCGCGCGCCTTCGCGTTGCCTTCTCCTCCTCCTCCTCCTCCAGCGGATGACGGTGGTGATGCGGATGGGTGTCGACGGCGCAGAAACACGCGGCCCATGTGGAAGACATCTCGATCAACCCCCAAAACAACATCCGCGTCACTAAGGCCTTGCGACTCTGCATACGTGAGGTATGCACGCAGCCTGGACATGGTAACTTTCGATGATGTCGCGTACGGATTTCTCCTCACTTTCTTGTCTTCTTCCTCCTTCCGGTGTTTCGTGCTGCTGGTGTTGATGTTCTCCTTGTTCAAGTCGTCAACGTCCTGCGCATCCCTCACCTCCCTATCGCCATGTGTGCGATGGGATGGCGAAGAAGAATGCACTGGAGAGACACTATCGCGCCATCCAATCACATCGATGGGGCAGCCGGTGGTCAGCATATGAGAGGCTTCTGCGTCACACATAAATGCATCTTTGCCCGTCGAGTAGGTTACAACACGTGCACGCGTTCGCCGGCGTCTTGATGACGACGACGAAGAAAAAGAAGAATGCACTAGCGATGATAGTAATGGAGAAGACGGTATTGCTCCACCACGTGTTCCCTCATGAAGCACCCGGTTATTTTTGGCGTTCTTCGTTTCCTCTCTGTGTTCCACTGCTTTTGGAGCACCCGCAACAGGCTTCTCATTCGCCCTGTGATCGGCTTCACCCCGGTCATCCATATCACCACGTTGCGTGTTCTTCTTGCCATTGCTCATAATGTGGCGGTTGATGTTGCCGCTGCTCTCGGCGTCCTCGCTGTTAAATTGGTAAAGGGAAAGCAGAAGGCCTATGAGGGAAAGCAGAATCAGTAGAACAAAAAACGCATGTACACATGAAAACCTCCGTCTTCCTCGCTTAGAAAGATGCACCTTGCGTACCGTTGATGTGGAAGTGGAAGGTGTAGCAGCAGCATCCAAGATACTCGTCGTCGTACTAGCAGCAAAGCGTGTACATTCGCTTTCACGGCCAGCATGAGATAATAGTTGGCTTCGATCCTTCGTATTGGGCATGCCTCCTCCTGTGTGATGCATGATAGAAGAAGATGAAATGAAATGAACCGCAACTGGCAAGGCACCGGTGCTGTTGCCATTCATGCTGGTGATGCTGCTGCCAACATAATCGTGATCACTGCCTTGTGCAACGTGGTGTCCACTGCCCTGAGGTTCTTCGTGAAGCGCCCCTGCTCCTTTCCTCCTCGCTTTCTCTGCCGCTGTCGGCGACAAGAATATCGTTGACGACGACGACGATGCCAACCGCCGTAAGGATTCTGCACCAAAGCAGGCTGCAGCATCCTCGGCAGCGACGACTGGGACGGTAACAGCAGCATTTATCATGCCTTGTCCTGAGACTTGTCTGCGTTTGTTGGTGTTCATTCCATGCACACACACACACACATACAGATAAAAAAAAAAAGAAAGAATGATATGTATATATGAGCGCTATGTGGGTGTTTGCCTGACTGTGTGTACGAACGTACTGCGCAGATATATGTTCTTACAAAGTGAGGTGTTGTATCAGATAGCAATATATATAAGAGAGAGAAGAAGAAAAGAATATGAAGAAGAAAAAAAAATATTATAATTATACAAAGAACGAAAGAAAAGTGCCCAGATTTTAACCTATATATACACACAAATCATCGATATTGCTCCAGCACAATTTAGAGCAAAATCACATATATATCAAAAAAAATGCTCACACATGCAGGCAGAGTTTATATTACTTATAATAACTTTGTCGCGTCAATCTGCAAACATAGCACGCGCATAGACACACAAACACACACATACTAGCAAAAAGAAAAAATTCCGAGATAAAAAAATAGACAAATAAAAAAAGAGATGATAAAGAGGAAAGCGGGATGCGAGACGTTTCAAAACAACAAGAACAAAAAAAAAAAAAGAAATGTATTTGGTACCTGTCTCTCACCATTTTTTTTTCCTTGTTTGTGTGTGTATGTGTGTTTTCTCCCCCCCCCTCTCTCTATCTATCTATCTATCTATCTATCTATCTACTTATCCACCTCTCTTCATCGTCCATAACAGAAAGAATTTTTTCTGGGGAAAGTATTCGCTGTTGCTTTCTTTCAACTTATTAATAGCATTTTCCGCCTTTAAAAAAAAAGAGATATGTAAAGTTGGAAAGAGAAAGGCTAACAAAAAAATTATAAAGGAAACGTAAGAAAGCTTCCATTATTGAAAGCGAAAAAGGCGAGGAGGGGAAGGATATAAGTGCCTACAAGAAGAGAAAAATGCATATATAGATATATATATTGTCGATTTCCTATGTAATAATAAAAGGGGAGGAATAGAAGGAAGGACGTGCAGGTCAATCGAGCTTCCATGCTAGCGCATTAGTGCCGCTCTGTCCCACACATCAGGGACTTCCCTCTCACAGGAGATCTCAATAGATTTGTGGACGACTGCTCTCCGTGTCCCATCAGCTAGCCTCTGCGTTCAAATTGGTTTAGATAGGCGGATTTGAATTTGATATCCCATCAGGTCAAGCATCGCTTTCGCATATTGGCGAGTAAGTGTATTTCAGCAGTGGTACATTAATGTTATCTGCGGGCCTTTCTAGGAGCTGCGGTATTTCAGTTTCGTCCTCGTCAAAATACCTAGATAGTGTGTCAGCAGGATTGCACTCGCCCGCAAGGTAAAAGAAAACCACAAGGATATTGTGTTCGTGGAGTAGATTATTGGTAAGTTCAAAAAGCTTGTTGAGCGCATAGCCCCTGCCAATGCCGCCATATCCATTCATTCATCTCTGCGCGGACGATGGCGATGTGATCAGTCACTACAGCCCATTTTTGTGGCTCCCTTGTGGGCTTCGTCTTATTAATACTCTCAGCAACTCCTCGATGGCCCTTGGCTCGGCGTGGGCAGAGTGTTTTGCAGTGAAATGTCTCGTGCGGTCTTGCTCCCTCGGAGGAGGTGCTTCTGCAGCTCGGCAAGACGCGCGTCCGTGTTGTCCATGTGGACGGCGTATATCTGCTCTCCCTGAGCATTGTAAATCGCCTCGGCGTACCCCCCCCCCCTTCAAAAAGTTCCGTGGGCTTCGCGAATAACCTTGCTGCGCGGGAAGCTTCACCTCCGCCCTCAAGGATGGAGTTATCCTCCTCCTGGAGCTGGTCCACCAGCCTTTGGTTCAGGTAACCACAAGGACCTGGTGGGAAGAGGGACTACCTTATCCTCTTCATGTTTTCCCCGAAATACGCTTTCTCTGATGGCTTCAAGGCATCGACCACGTCCCAATTGAACAATTCTGTTTTCTTCCCTTTGGGGGTCCGCAGGAATAGGTGCAGAAGAGAGTTAGCGCCGATCTCCGTGTCCGAGTATAGGAGGTAGGTGCAAACAGTGTTCGCTGTCGGGGACAGATCCTTGTTGCGCGCCAGTAACTCGAAGCGCTGCCGGAATTCTTCGCGGGATGTGGTTTCCCTTTCCGCCCAAAATGTCTTGGCGTTATCCAGGTCCTTCATCCACGGTTTCATGGAATACTCCTGCTGTTTCGCGAGGTATTCCTCTGAGGTGGTGCCAAAACTTGACTCCTTCGCTCTTAGTCCTTTGATGATGAAGGCGCGGACCTGCGACTCTACCTCATCCGGGGGAAGGATATGGCGTTCGCCGAGTTCGTATATCGCCATCAATTTTTTTCTTTCATTGTGGCAGATGACTCAGACATGATTGAGGACCTTGGCTTGCGAGATCTTGTCTTTTAAGTCTTGTGTTTAAAAAATAGTTTTTTAAACAAATATTCTCAATGTATGCCCTAAAGTTCCTAGTTTGATATTTCTTATCCCTGTGCGGTGTCAATACAAAAAAAGGGGGGAAGGTAGATGGTTTAGTAGGAGGTTCAGGGATAACACATAATAATCACATATAATAATATAGGGTGACCGCTTTCCAGGTCTCCACGTACTCATGCTCTACAGCAACACCCAAGTAATAGCTCACTTCGTGTCGCGTCTCGACACGCTACAACCGCTAGCGGCCGTGCTTTGCTAATTGTATTATCTCATCTTTCATTGTGTGTGTGTGTGTGTGTGTGTGTGTGTGTGCATCACAAGTAGAATGTAATGCTGCTCTCGAAAAAAGAAGCAAAGCCCTTTCCTTTCCGAAGGATATATTTAAAAAAAAAAAATCAGCATAGTCTCCATAATATCTATAGAGAAGGAAGGCCATACATATACATAGCAATAAAATAGATTTAAAAAAATTGGCTCCCTCGCATCCATATCGATGCTGATAAAATTTATTTCCCTTTAGGGCATTAGAAAAGAAAAACAAGAAGTTACTCGAACCTCTCTCTCTTCATTTGCATCTCCCTTTGTTTCTTTTCTAATTCTAAACATTATAGTGCAGCAGCTATAAAAAAAAAAAAATGTCCTCTACTTGTTCATTCCTCCTCTCACACAAACACACACACACACAATCACTACTGCATATTGCAGAAAGTTATAACAATAAAGCAGGCCGAAAAAATAATACATCCATATGCATACACACACACAGATGTAGCACATATCATGCTTCAGAAGGAAAAAAAAAAACTTAAGCTATTAACAAGTAATCCGGTCTCACATGGAAGTACTCCCTGCCCATGGTGGTTCTGTATCTCTACCCATATATGCTTTTTGTTTTTCCTAAGTATAGCTACACGTACTTATTTGTTATACCGAAAGTACTTCGCTAATAGGAGTTTCTTCTTCGTCCTCCACTTCATATGAAAAGCGCACTGGCGCGTTCATATTTTCCCATTTTGATGAAGGAAGCGGGTATGCTGAGAGCAGGTCGTTCTCAGAGCCCCCAGTGATCCAATGTACCGCTCGACGCGCGGCTTCAGACGCCTTCAAGACAAGCAGCACGTTCCTTCTCTCGCGTCCCTTCGCGTCCACCCCTTCTTCACTGTTCTCGTCCTCGTCCTCCTCCTCATTCTCTCCGGAGGTTTCGCCATCCGCCGCCTGCCCTGCCTGACCCTTCTCCCCTCTGCCATCATGAGTGTTCATACCTGCAACCGAAGAAGAGCGCGTTGCCTCTGGGAGGAGTGCGTGAGCGGGAAAGCTAACTTGCTTGAAGTCTTCCAGCGCCAGAGACTGGCCAGGAATCCCAAGAGCCTCCAACAAGGACTCATACGAACCCCACGCGTTGACATCACCGGCAGCGGCCGTCGTGGCGTCAATGACGATCCCTCTCACGAGGCGAGTGTTGGTCGCGAGCTTGTCCCCTTCTGTAGCTTTATGCAACGGATCGCTCAGTTTTTCTTCTGCTTGAGTAGTACGAACACGATGCAGCACCGCAGTGGGGAGTACTTTATCGTTGGGCGGACGGCGATTCATGATTTCCCTTAAGCCAGCACGTGCTGCGTGGACAGTCGGAGTTCCTGCCGGCACGGTCGTCACGCGAACGCGCTTGATGCTGTACGTGCACAGCGTCACGGGCATAAAATGCCGCACAGGGTGGCGCTGCTCCGCGCGCATCAGAGCAACAGACTTGCCGTGAGCGGGTGGGACGTGCACGAGCACGATCTCTCGACCAGCGTAGCGGGGAAGCGCAAACTGCAAGCTGCGCACCAAGGGACAGAAGGCCTCCTCGTCGTTGGCAATGAGAACAAGTGGAAGAGCCATCAGGTCGGCGAACAATTCTTGAAAAGGGTCAGAGCCAAGCAATATTATTGATGTGTTGAGTGGTGGTTGACTCACCATGGGCGATGGTACGGCAAAGTGACCCTTCCCGTTGTGGTTGTTCTGGCGAGTACTACTACTACTAATCGCCGTCGTCGGAGCAGTTCTCGTAGCGGCGGTGAAAGGGTCTCCTCCTCCTTCTCCTCCTCCTTCTCCATAAATGTTTGACGTATTGCGCATTGGTTCGTTAACACGACCGTCATCGCCTGCAGCAAAAGCCATCCTCTGTGGCTCCGCATCTCCTCCTCCTCCTCCTCCTTGTCCTTCATGTTTCGTGTCGCCTCCCCACTCCTCTGGGGAGAATACAGGCGCGTTTGCAGGAGAGTATGGCCGGCGCCTGCGGTGAGAGCGAATGTCATACAAAAACGGTGACTTGGCAAGGCGAAACGAAGTGCTGTTGCCTGTTTCCAAGTAAGAAGGAAAAGGGAATTTCGCTGCAATGTAGGTCTGCATCAACACACTCACGTTGTCCCATGAAAAGTCGGTGTTGATGTTGAAAAACAAAGGGTTCGCCCTTTCAATGCCTCGGATGCGATTAAAATTTTTATCGAAGTCATCGACGAACTTGGCAAACTTGGAGAGGCTCGCTTGGCCTGACACAAAGGTGGCCGGTGCACAGGCGTCCTCGTTGTCGAGAAGGATCGCTGTCATTGGCGGCCGCTGTGGAGGACCTCCAGAGAGCGCGTGGTGGCTCCATACTCCTTCACCTTTGCTGCCGCTGTTGTTGCTCCAGTTTGTAGTGCTGCGTCGTTCAGGAAAAGTAGCCGTTGTTTTCGTTGATGCCGTATCTATCGCAATATCTCCATTCTGCAAATGCGACGCGGATGATGTCGCGTTGTTTGAGTCGGCAAGATACTCCTCTACCTGCTGTCGGTACCGATGCAGCTCAAACAAGTAGGGTAGAAACTTTGGCGAGCTCACCCACGGCCGGTGGAGCGCGAGGTCGGCGTAAAGGTACGGCGGGTGGATATCCTTCGCGGCCCGTCGACGGTGCCAAAGCGCGTTAGAGGAGAGTTCACGTTCAAAGCGAATGTTAATGTACTCGAAGAGTCGATTACAGTACAAGAACGGTGCGTGCATGGCGTATCGGCGGCGATGTTTGGGGATGGCGCGCGGCGGTAGCGGCTCTCCAGAATAGCGATGTGGGTCTTCCTGTGCGTTATGGGCAATACGGAGGGCACCACCGCGTGTCGGCCCTAGCAAGCGAGGAAGTACGCCGATAGGGAGCACATTGCGTGAATTCAGGTAAGGCCGCGTCGAGGCTATCCCCGTCTTTGCCAGCAATGACGATGGCGCGATCAAAAAGCCAGATAGATTGAAAGCACGTGGTAATGCAGAAACAGCTGGTGCAAGAGAGGCGACGATGCTCTCTGCGGTGGCAATCTCATCCGTAGTACTCGCGGTGACAGTAAGATAGCCCTCCGAGGCTACATTGGATGCAATGCCGCCCCGCACGACAGAGGCTGTCGACACTGTCCGCTCTGCATTGTTGATGATGCTGTTGACTCTGACAGCAGTCGCAGCAGCTGATGCTGCCGTTGTGCCTGGGGTGGTGGAACTCGTCACAAAAACAGGTGTCTCGACGCGGTGCTCTGCTCTCCACATCTCCTCTAGTCCAGGAGAAAGGTAGTCCTCGCGATCCATCTCAGCAGATTTGATCGAGAACAAGTTCGAGTGGTACACACCCTCGCGCCAGTCTACAGAGCCTTCATCCGCACGAACAGCGTCTGTGATAAAGTTATCCCCGCGCACCACGACGCCGCCGTATTGATTAAAAAGGTGAGAAACTCTGAGATTGCGATTGAGAAAGTAATCATCATTAATGTACAGATGTACAGCGGTTGCGTTGCGAATGCGGTAGAGGTACTGCTCAATGGTAAAGCTGTTGATCGTAACGCGCATGCCGTGTGGAAGAAGGCAGTCTTGATGAACCGCGATGAGCCGTCTATGGCGATGATGTGCGTGACCATCGAGATCCAGCACTCTTACGGTGTCGTCGACTACCGAACTTTCATCGTGGTTGCGCCAAAATTGTCCCTTGAGGGTGTTAGGATCTGGTAAGATGCCCTCTCCGTCCTCAATGGATGGACGTGCCATCGTCGCCGCCTCTCCATCTTTCGCTGACGCCGTTGTTGTCGATGTAGTGGCGTTTGTCGACGCCGACGATGAGTCAGCAAAGCGTTGCACACTCGTTTTGTAGCGATAGGGTTCGTTGCCAGCATACACGTTGCGCATGCGGTGTGCATTGGAAGTAAAGCACAGCACCCGACGACCGTCACCAAAATCCTCCTCAGTAGTGGGGATAAATCTTGAGTCAAGCCTCCTCTCAGGTGTTTCATAAGAAGCCGCATCTCCTCCATTCCTATTGGCCTTGCTGCCGCCACTATCTTCACCGTCAGCAGCATCGGCTTCACCATTGGCCAAGTTAAGCAGGAGTATCTTCTTCTCCGCCTCCTTCACATCGTAGTTCAGCAGCAACTTTAGCCCTCGCGCCGCCGCGCGACGTACCATTTCATCATTTGCGGTTTTCTTCCGCCGTACAATTTTGTTCAAGCTTTTCATGTCTACGCCTTCAGGCAACGACATCGCCGTTACCTCTTCCATTGGCATCACAGGCAGCCCGAGAGAGCGACGACCGACGGGTAGCAGCTCCGTCGCATCGTCAATGCACACGCTGGCTAGAAAGTTCTTGGACTCATCAATCCAAGACGGAGAGTGGCCCGGTGAAACAAGCAAAAGGCGTCCTGTGTGCCACCTGGTGTGCTGCTCAAAGCTGCGGATAGAATATCGCAACTCATCGGACTCTCGATCGCGGTTATCAACCGTTTGACTCCGCACTGCGCGGACCGCATGAAGCAATTTTGCGTTCGTTCGGGGATATCCCAATCGCCGACGGATCGAGCACCGAGGGGTGGTGCTGCTGACGCGAAAAAGTTCGGCCAGGAAAACGCCAACACTCTCCATGGTCATGTTGAACTGCTTAGCACGCCTCTTTGAACTCGCGCCATCCTGCTTCTCTCCCATTGGCCTGTCCGCAGCTGCAGCGGCTCTCGCGGCGGACGAGGAAAACCTCGCACGATACTCGTCAGAAGCGGACAGGATAGCCTTTGCGAGCGAGCGCGGTATTGGCAAGGTCACGTTCCGGGTATGCGTGCGCGCGCTGGCGTCTGGCAAGGCAGAGTAAAAAATAGGGACGGTAACCAGCACGTACTCGCCCAGGCGATCGTGATTCGCCGCATTCACCACCCTTGTGGGAGTTGCGTGTACTGCATCAGCACCTTCGCCGGCGTCAGCATTTTCGTCCGAAGATGGCCGCACCATCGGCGGCGTTGTCGTCGTGGTGGTACTAACCACCGAAAAAAAAGAAGGTTTCCGTCTATCTTTGTGATCTGTGTTCTCTGCGAGCCGCTCCTCTGCCAACGCTGCCGCGGCGGGCTTGAGAGATGTCTCAATGGCACGAAGAAGAGACTCCAGCGCCTTCACCTTCAACTTTTCCGAAACACCTTCACCTCCAGCAGTAGCGGTGGCAGTGGTGGTGGTCGACGATGCGACACTACTGAACAGCGACTGAGCAATCCGTTGACGGTTGCTTGTGATGAAGCTCTCATCGGCGGTCGAGCCAGCTTCGACAACGGGGCCAATCAATTTACTAATATGAGAAATGCCCGTCTGTAGTGAGTAATAGTCACTTTCAGAGGAGAACATGACCCCATCACACGACTTGAGCACGAGGCGGCGGTACACGTGATTGAGGATAGACCCATTGGCAAAGGTGTAGACAAAGTCAATGTCGTGGTTTCTCGCGCGGATCTCACTACGCGTATAACTACGCCAAAAAGTACGCAAGTTGTTACGCACGACGCGGTGCCGAAGGTCATTCGGATCTGGAAAACTAAGCTCGTCAAGCCTAACTGGTGATTTCCTGCCGTGTATCACGTCCCTCTGCCAGACGTCCTCTAACTTGGTGAAGTGAACTCCATTTTTGTCTGCTTTGCCATGCAGAACGGATATCAGCAAAAACAAAATTGCTGCTAGACAAAGCAGCGCGGACACAATTCTATGCACCCCCACCTTCAGCGTCACGCGGTAGAGAATACGATAGAGAGTGCAGGCGAGCATACGCAGACGATTGTACGACATCATCGTGCAACAACAACAACAACAAAAAAAAATATATATATATATAATCTTGATTGCCAACAATATACTTAAAAGAGATGCAACAGGTTTATTATATATATATATATATATATCTCGTGAGTTTCAGATATATTTATAACGAACCCTTTTCCCTTTCTGCCCTCAAACACTTGCTGGTATATTAAATATTATTGTTATTATTTCTGTTATTTGAGCTGCAATTTTTTAGTTTACTCTTTTTTTTTTGCCCCCTTCCCTTTCCTTCTCTTTACCTTTTTTTTTCGTTCTCTCTCTCTCACTCTATCTCTCTCTTAGTATATCTTTGTGATACCCCCGTGCTGCTCTGCTAGATGCTATCAATCAACGTTTTTCCCCCTCCTCACCCCTTTTCTTGGTTTTCTAAAGTATAAAGGAAAAAAAGCAAGAAAGAAAAGAAAAGGCTAATCAAAAAGGAAGTGAATGCCTTATATATGTGTATGTATATATATATATACTTTGAGAAATTGTTCAGTCTCCAATTCTTCTCTTTTTTGGAGGGGGGGGTGACTATCCCACGCCTCTTTTTTTATAAAGGAAAAGAGAGAAACAAAAAAAAATGTGTTTCGCCCGCGTGTGCGCTTTATATATATATCAGCGCACACAAAGCTACTTTTGTAGAACTACTAGATATGAAAAAGCGCAGTAAATAAAAATACAAGCAATTTAGATATTCACGCAAATTAGCCTAGATATAATTGAGCTTTTATGAAGTNGTATTTACGCTTTTCAAAAAAAAAAAAAAAAAAGAAGCAATTTAAAAAAAAATTGTCGATTTTCAGCCACAAAGCCCTTCTTCCCTTACCCTAGTGTGTACGGCACCTGAAGGGTTTGTTCTGTTGATGCAATCAAAAGTTTCTGAAAGATAATAATGATTTAGAAAAAAATAAGAGAGGGAGGGAGAAAAGGTCATTTTAGTATATATATCAAAAAAAAAAAAAGAATGACCTGTACATATATCCAAGACACTGCAAAATGGCATTCATGTGTCCTTCTCTTTGAGTATAATGTAGTAGCATGGGAAAGATAAAGCTTTTTTTGGTTTGTTTGTTTGTTTCCTCGACGTTACTGTTGATGTCGCGACACGACTTAAAAAAAAAAAAAAAAATGAAGATGAGAATTCATTTGAAGAGAAAGGAAAAAAAAGATCACTGTACATGCAAGCATTGCTCCAGCACGTTTCAACTACAATACATGATGTAGAAAAAAAATAAAAAAAGATAAAAATGAGTCTATGCATATACCTACTTTAAAAGAAAGAAAAGAATGTGTTAAGAAACAAGCGCGAGCAAGCACATACATGAAATTTTTCCTTCTCTTTTTTCACAAACATATTGCACATGAAAAAAAAGAAAAAAAAAGTTTCAAAAACAACAACAACAAAAAAAAAAAGCAGAAGCGTATTGCAACCACATATACACACGCCCACAAAGGCAAGAAAAAAGAAAAAAAAATTTTTTTAAGAGTAAAATAGAATGTAAATAAAAGCAAGTAAAAAAAATGTTTATTGAGATAACAAATAATAACAAAATAATAACAAAAAAAATTCATGTTATATATATATATATGTATATATATATATATCTATATCTATAACTGCACGCACAACACAATATATATATATATATAATGATAGTTACATTCCCCATACGTAGCACACAGTTCACGCATCTTTCACCTCTTCATCTCTCTCTGTACAAATACGTACATAACAACAACAAACAAAAAAACAAAAAAAAAAAGATACATAATTACTCATTGTTGTTGTACAGAGAGAAGAAAGGAAATAAAACAAAAACAAAAATAGAAAGTATCCAGAATGTCATACTTGGCGGCTACTCTCCCCCTCTCTCTACCATCGCCTTCTACTTTTCACTAGTTTCTTGCTGACTGTCCTTCATGTAGGACTCCCCACTGCTGCTGGCGCTGCCAGCTTTTGCTTTTCTCTTTCTTCTATTCTTCGCCTGTTTCTTCTCTCGTTGCCAACGTCGCTCTTCAAGCGCGCCACGAATCCGCTCCGACTCCTCCGCCTCATCGCTGATGCGCATGAAGACTTGCTCGATGGAAGTTTGCGACACACTGTAATCCGTCACGCCGAGCTCCTCCTTATATCTCTGTAGGATGTCAAACACCTCGGAGAGTACTGTTCCTTGCGGAAGCGCGTAGACAAGTCGAGCACCACGCATTTCATTTAGTGTCGAGTGGGGCACCTCACGCGCAATGAAAGCCTTAACTTTCTCACAATCGCCTCCAGTGCCGACTCTCAAGTTCATCTCAAAGCCTGTGCCATACTTTTGCTTGAGGTGTGTCTTGTCCCCAATGCAGCGCAGCGAGCCGTCTACCATGATTGCCACGCAGTCCGCGAGTGCCTCCACCTCCTCCAGGTGATGCGTCGTCAGCACAACAGAACAGCGGTTGGCGACCGCTTGAATAGATGTCCACAAGCCCCGTCGTGCCACAGGGTCCATGCCAGCGGAAGGTTCATCGAGGAAGACGACTTGTGGTCCACCGAGGAGCGCGAGAGCAACAGAGAGCTTTCGACGGTTACCACCGCTCAGCTCGCCTGAAAGCGTTGTGCGATATTTAGTGAGACCACACAGAGTCAGCAACTGAGACACCACCGCGTCGTGTTGCGCGGCTATTATACCGCGGATGCCTGCAAAAATGTAAAGGTGCTCCTCCACCGTGAGTAGGTCAAGCGTCGCATCAAACTGAGGACAGTACCCAATGCACTGGAGCGCCTCCGTGCTCTCTTCAATGATGTCGTAGCCACACACATACGCCCGACCGCAAGAGGGCAAGGTCTCTTGGCATAAAATAGAGATCGTTGTCGTCTTACCCGCGCCGTTGGTGCCAAGGAATCCAAAAACTTCGCCAGGCACAACGCCAAAGGTAATGTTGCGCACCGCTACCTTACCGCTGGGGTAGACTTTCCTCATGCAGATAACAGAAACAGCGTCCTCAGCCATCGACGCTGAACTGTTTCTAATGTAGTCACTCACGCTGCTCCTCTTGTACTCATCGTCGTCGTCGTCGTCGTTGCGGTGATACACACCGGCAGTGGCGCGCATAATTGCCTCAGTGCGCTCGTCCTCCACATCTGTGTCCTCGCCGCTCACGAGGTCGGGGATCTCATTCGGGTCGTAGCGCCTTCTCTGCCACCACATCCGCCAATAGGGGTGATCGATGAGCACAGTGAGAAGCAAGAAAACGGGGGTCTCAAGTGCCATGTACAGGCATGGATATCCCAGTATTGGCATGGACCACACCGTCATGCTGGGGTCTTCCACCTGGTGTTGCTTCAGCATCGCCAAGTTGATAATGCCCTCACCAACCGCGTAGGTTGGGATGAAACGGAACGCAATTCGCATCTTGCTTGATGCCTCACGAGTCGTTTCTACGAGATCTAAAATGAAGACAATAATCACTAGTAAAAAGCCAGTGACAAAGCCAGCGATCATGGTAATGGTCTGCGCACTCGAGTGCTGAGAGAAGGCAAAGTGAAGAAAATAGGCAGTAGCGGTGCTGCAGAACCCAAAGGTGAGGAAGAGCACAATCGTTCCGCCAATGGTGTCGGCGCCAATGTACTCGCTTCGTCGAAAGATCGCAAAGATAATCAGTACTAGTGCAAGTGTAATGATGTAGAGCGCCATGTCAAACACGTAGTTGGTTGTCCAGTAGATCAAGTAGCGAAGTCCAGAGACATCTTGCAGGTGCCGAGCCTTACACTCCCGTTCCTTGACGATCCACGAGACGCAGTTGGATGGCAGAAAAGTAAAGGGGATCATAATAATGATCCCCATCAAGATACCCTTCACACCACTCGAGGAGAGCTCCTCCGCAACCGAGGAAGGCAGGAAGGACGCGCGGGCGGTGATCTTCGCAGAGCTCCCCTTCACGCTCTGCAGCACCAAGTTATACAAGTTTACGAGCCCCACCATCACCTCATGCACACTGGAGGAGTTGTACATCACCACTGCAGGGTACGTGAGACCAAACTTTCGCTGAGCGAGATAACTGTCGTCGCAAAATATCGAACTGTACCGGCCGACATCGCCGTGGCTCGACCACTTATCGTATTGATAATAGTAAAAGTCAACCGCATCAACGTAGTGCAGTTGGTGCAGAGAAAGCTTGTCGGATACCCTGCGTCCTGCAAGAGGGTCACTCGCATTAAAGTAGTGATCACAGTTCATCGTGAGCATCTCCGCGTTGCGTGGGTAGTTATCCGCGGTGAAGATCATCCCCTCCACACCAGACATATTCACAAGATTAAGAAACATCGCGAACAGAACGCACACCACAGGACATAAGATCTGGAAGCACAGCAGCTTCTTGTCTCGGCGTGAGTTGTGAAGTCGTTTGCGAAACATCGCTTCAAATTGCAAGCGCATGATGGTGCTCGATGAATATGCAATTTCGCAGTTCCAGACGAGATCATCTGCTGGTGCTGGTGCCGATACTAAGGGGGGGTTCTGGGTGTCTGTGTCTGCGTCCCCGACAATACCAGCGATGGTGGTAGTGGCGGCGGAGCGGCTGTCATGTTCTATACTGCTTGGGTCAGCAGCGATGATTGCAGTCGCAATCGTCGAGCCGCTGCCGCCTTCTTCTTCTCCTCCTTCTCCTCTTGTCCTCATACTTGCTAGCATTTTTGTCTTTCCAGCATCATCAGCGTCAGTAACACAAGTCACCATCGTGGCGGCATTGTTAGTGGTGGTGGTGTTGTCATCATCATCATCATCGAAGCCCTCACGAGGGGGCGTATTACCAGCAGGAACAGCCCTGGTGTCCTTCCTCTCTACGCAGAAAGCGGAGACTGTGGCGGAGGCGGCCGCCGGCGCGCACACTTCCGTCGAGGTCAACCATCCTTCGCGCGTACGCCCCGTGGTGATAGTGGTGTCGCCGAGAGACATACCTTTGTTTTTCTTCTTCCTCTCCCCCTTGCTGTCTTTCATTTTGGCGAGCGCCACCTCATCTTTTGTCACTTCCTCCAAGCGATCCTGCTCCGCCACTTTCAAGAACACCTCCTCGAGTGTGGTCGCAGAGAGCGCGTAGCCGCACACCCCGAGCCCAGGCCCTGCATCTTCCAGCTCGGCAAGTAGACCGCTGAACGTCGCCACCTCACCAGCAGGAAGACGGTAGCTGATCTCGCAGCCACCCGACGTAATTGGCTCAGCCGCGGGCACGTGGAACGCGACGAGACGCGCCAGCCTGTTCAAGTCCGCCAGTACTGGCTGTACGGACATGGTAATGTTATAGCCAAGGCCAAGGCGCGACTTTAAGAAGAGGCTGCTGCCCGAACACTTCAGGCGGCCACTGCCCATGATTGCTATGCGATCGCCGAGGAGGTCCGCCTCGTCCATGAAATGAGTAGTTAAAAGTACCGCGCGACGGCGCGAGAGGCGAAGCAGAAGCTCCCAGGTGTGTCGACGCGCCGCGACATCCATGCCTGCGGTAGGCTCATCCAGAATTACAAGCTTGCTGCCCCCGACAAAGGCAATGGCAACGCTCAACTTGCGCTTCTGACCGCCGGAGAGCGCGCGCGATGGACACTCCGCCTTGGCGAGCAAGTCGACCTCCACGAGGGTGTCATGCACGGCGTCCTCAAGAGCAGGGCCACGGAGGCCCTTGATCTTCGCAAAATACTGAAGGTGCTCTCTGCACGTGAGCTGGGGCCACAGAATGTTGTGTTGAGGACAGAAACCAATCTCCTGCCGCACCGCGTCGATGTGCTTGCGAACCGATAAGCCGTAGACCAAGCAGTCACCCGCATCGGGGGCAAGCATGCCGGTCATCATGTGCAACACAGTAGACTTGCCAGCACCGTTGTGACCGAGAAGTACCGATACACAGCCGTCCGGGACGTGCCAAAACAAATTGTTAACCGCAAGGAAGTCTCGTCCGCTGCAGCGGAAGGACTTACGAAGGCCCTTGATCTCCGCCGCCATGGCGCCTGTATTGATTGCCTCTTCATCCTCGAAGACACCGTTCGGGTCTCGACCGTCAGGCAGCTCGTTCCACTCCCACTCTTCCTTTTCATCGCCGCTGTGCTTGTGTTTCTGATGCAAAACAGCAACAGCAGCAGCGGTAGCAGCAGCAGCAGGCGGCGACAACAGCGGAGGGGAAGCCGCAGGTATGGTGCCATGGCACTCTGCGCTGTTGCCTTCAGAGCGGTAAGGATTGCCTTTTGCCTTATGATTTTCTGCCTCGTTGTTGTTCTTGTTGCTGTTGTTGTCGATGCGGTTGTTGTCCCTGTTTTCACCTAAAGAAGAGGACCCACGAGAGCAACACGCCTTGATAGCGGAGAACATATCAATAATAAAAAAAAGCGGGTGTTTCGCAGTACCCACCTCACGCGGGAGCACCTGCTCCAGATAAAGCATGAGAAGCAGATAAATCACAAAGTCAAACGCAAGGAAACCAAGCACAACGGCGACGGTAGGAGTGAACACGGTCGAGTCGTTGAACACCTCGGTGGAAAACCCATCCCCGCTCTCAACCACAAAGATCATGCTGAGCAATGTCGCAAATGCAGTCGGGGAGAGCAGACAGAGAACTGTAATGACGACCGGTGGGGCGGACTTCATTGCGAAGACGGGGACCGCCATGGCAAAGTAGATGAGCGGTGTGAGCAGCGCGGCCATGCGAGAATGACTGAAAAAGGTGGCCAGAAGCCCCGAAAGAGGGATTGTGGTCAAGGAAAAGAGAAAGATCGCCAAGAATATGCAGAAGGCATCGCTGTGGACAACAAAAGTAGCCTTGAGAAGCATCGTCACGAGAAAAGAAATAACAAAATATAATGCGCTGCTATGCAGGAGCCATGAAATCGTGACGTAGTACCCCTTGAGACCCATAATAAGAGAGGCCTCGCGGATGCGGAGCTCCTTACTAAGAACAAGGCGCCGCGTGGACTGCGCAACAGGGTACAGAAACGCAAGCACGACCACAAATCCAAGTATTGAATCCGCCACTTCGAGAACACGCGCAAACTTGTAAGGGACGAAGGGACTCTCCACCACGTAAGGGGTGAAACGATCCTTGGTGGTGCCAGGAATGCCGGACACGGGGGTTGAAAAATAGTAGTCCACTACAGCGCGGAAGATGGCGGCGTAGCCGCTGATGAGATACATCTCGGCTTGATCGTTGACAAAGCCGCCGGGGTAGCTGGGATTCACAAATTTTGAAAAAGTCGGAAACACAGTGCGCTGCATTTGGATTTCAATATCCACGCCGCTCTCATCCAACGCCTTGTGAAGCACAACAAGGGCCCACGTTGGAGCCAGCGGCTTGCCATGACCCTCACGCGTGCCCGCAATCGTGGCGCGGGCCTCCTCCACTGTCTCAAAAGTGCCGTTGAACACATACCGAAACATTTTGGAATTGCTCGAAATGTAATTGAGCAGCTCATCTGTAACGTACTCGCGTGGTGCAAAGTAAATCATGCCCGCGGTGCTCACGGCGCTGTAACGGTTGCTTGTCGCCAGTCCAGCGGAAACGAGAAGCTGTGCGGCTATGCCGCCCTGTGACGTACCAAGGTGACGTGCCATCCACTGATTCGCGATGACATCATCTATCGGGGGAACTTCCGACAAAAATCGCATGAAGGAGCTCATAAAGAGCGCCACCGAAGCACCAGTACGCTCAAAGCACAACCCACGCGTGCGCTGCATAACTGGGTCGATGCCAGTGTCATCATCAATGTCCTTTCCTGGCCGAGGGCATACCATCTCTCCATCCTTACCGGATTCCGCAATCGTTTTGTTCACCTTGGAACACGGGTAAAGTCCAGCGATATAATTGATACTCCCCACCCAGGTATCGTTAAAGCACATGGAGTTGCGGAAAGAGCCTGGGTGCAGGTTGTATCGTGTGCGATATTTAAAAAAAGGCGTGATGTCTCGCGTACCGCTGTCACCAAAAGCCGCCCACAAGATCACTGTACATACGACACACACAAGCGGGATAAGAATCTCAAGTAAAATGTTGATCCATGATCGACGTCGCTCTGTCATCTCTCGCTGCACAGTGGCAAATAGTTGATCTCGCCACGTACTTTGCTGGCGCTGTCCGTGGCTACCACTAGCGTCACCACCAGTGCCACCACCACCGCTATCGACCACGGTAGTGTCAGCATGATTATTCCCATCGTGACATCGGCCACAGCCACCGCGGTGGTGCGCGCGTCCGGTGAGCATCAAGGAGTCGGTCTCGCTCTCATCATCGTCATCGTCGTCGTCGTCTTCGTCCTCGCCACAGTCGCTCTCGCTGACGCAGGTGCCCACGTCAGACCCCTCACGCTGCAGTGGTCGCACAGACTCACGACTAGTGAAAGAATTGGTACGCTTTCTGCAACGCCAACTCTGAAAAGCAGACAACGCACGTGGCAGCTGCCCCGCAATCGTGGCATCTTCACTGTGTTCCTCATATCCTTTACCGTCCGTGAGGTGCTGCTGACTGCGGCAGCAACGTCGCTTCGCCTTACGCATGTCATCATCCGGCTCGATCGGGGAATTATACTCAACGTAACGAAAGCGGATGCCATCGCGCTCTGCACTCGTGTGCTTGCGTCGTCGTTGTGCTACCGCTGCGCCGCCACCACCACCACCACCACCAGCAGCAGCAGCACTGACTCCACTTGTGCTCTGTTGACGGTCTTCTCCTCCTCCTCCTCCGCCTTCAGAGTTCGACGCATGACCCCGAGATGAACTCCTCGTCGTCACTCTTGCTGCGGCAACGACCTCGGCGCTAGCCAAGCTGCGCCGAGTGTGGTGGCGGCCGTGGTCGGTAGACTTTCCGCCATGACCGGCAGCAGCAACAGCACTGCCACGCTGCGCAGGAGAAGGAGAAAAAATCGGCGCTGCTGGCTGCGGAAATGCATTTTTGATATTCCCTGGAGCAACACAAGCAACAACAGGCGTCGCTCGAGACGGCGGCGGCGACGGCGTCTTTAATGTCTGACACAAATGCTTCTGGGCATCGTCGGCATGAAACGACTTCAGCAGCGGTCGACGTGTTGCGCTTTGTGAAACGTCGTTCGATAACGACTGTGTCCCCTCGCTGGCAATATCGACCCCAGAGCCTGCTGCCATTGGAGATGTACGCGTGCGAGCATTGGCAATCTCGTCGTTACCACCAATCGTCGTCGTAGTAGCGGTAACAGCAACTGGAAATGTTTTTGCTCTATCGGGTAGAATGTGGGCATTATTCGTGTGGTTGCCCTCCTCGTCATCTTCCTTTACGTCTCCTGCAACGCTTTCTTCTTCTTCTTCTTCTTCTTTAGTGCCAGCAAGTACTCCTCCGGTTTCACCATCACCTCTTCGTTCTCGTCGTGCGTAAAAGCGCTTTGAACCCCCTGCACGACTCCGGAAAATCTGTTGAGGTTCCTGCTGCTGCTGTTGCTGTTGTTGTCCGGACGATGGCAATCCCGCTGAGTCCTCATCCGTAGTTGAGTGAGGCCTCTTCTCCCAATCATTACGAATATTCTCCATAACTGCTGCTGTCGTTTTCGTTTTCTTCAGCTATGTAACAATATATATATACAATTTTAAGTAGATTACAGAAATAATTATAATAGTAAAAAAAAATATAACAAATAGTGTGTGTAGATATTTTTTTTAAAAAAAAAAACTCACTCACCTGCTCTCCTTCTTTTCCTCAATTCAGCTCTGATTCTCACCTTTAAACGGTAAGTCAAAAACAAAATAAGAAAAAAGCAACAGAAATAACAAAAATAGCAAAATGACACAAAGAAAAAAAAAGAAAAAGAGAAGTTGCACTACTTTTCCCTTTTTTTTCTTTAATAAAGTACTTACAGCTGGGATGAAAAATAATTGGAGTCACTCCACAGAGGAAGAAGAAGAAGAAAAAGAAGGTCAAGAGAATATATATATATATACAGGTAAGAAAAAATAGAGTAGTGTTGTAAAAAAGGGGGGGATTAGAGAGCTGAACACACACACAAATATATATGTATGTATATGTATCCACAATTGTAAAAAAAAAAAAAAAGCAATATCAATATATTAATACGGGATCTATTATTTTTCTTCAAAGAAAAAAAAAATAGGTAATAATAATAATAATAATAATGATTATTATGCACGCCTTGAAAATGCGTGTAAAATGCAAATGTATTTTTTTAAAAAAAATGTATCTTTCTTAAATAATTGAATTTGCTTAGCGTGCACGTGCAGACCTCCGTGCGTCTTCTTTTTCCTTCCTTCAAATTGTATTTTATAAAAGATATATATATTTGTTATGCGTACCAAAAAAAAAAAAAAAAAATAGGAAAAGAGATAGAAAGGATTATGGGAAAAAAAAGAATTGTTGAATTCAGAATTTCTGCATAAGAAAGAGAGAGAGCGATATC
>JASANZ010001982.1:0-29424 GCA_030849805.1 Sergeia podlipaevii | reverse complement strand
GGAAGTTTGGCGACGCTGTCACCGCAGCATGTGGTGGTGCGGAGTGGTGTCGCGAGGCGTGGTTGGTGCCACTTGCAATACTCCAATCGCGGCTCTCTGAGGACGGCGCCACGTCGAGGCTGGCGGCGGCGCTGTCACATGAGGATGATGAGGGAGGCGAAGACCTCGGTAGAGTCGGGGAGGAAGAAGGGGATGGCGGTATGAGTGGCGGCTCTGGTTTTGGTTCTGTGGCGACTGCTTCTGCCAATTCAAAGGACAGTGGCACCTATGTGTATCTGCGGTCACGTGGGTATGGCCCTGACTCGGTGAGCGACCCCGCACCTGCCAGGTCCCTGATGGCGAATAAGGTCTTCCACCCATTCTGCGCCTCTAGAGCTACACTACTCAGCTGGCTGACAACGCTGACTGCCGAGTTGCACGAGCGGTATTGCAAGTACCATGGAGATGGATCGTACAGCACTCGGGGCCGTACTCTTGTCTTGAGGCTAGCGCCATCAGGCGGGGGAGGGGCTGCTCGGCTGATAAAGCGGCAGGTAGCTCTCTCTGACGTGTCTCCGCTGCCCAGCGAGGAGGTGATTAAACAGCTAGCGGTGCAGGCGACACTGCGCGCTCTGGAGGAGACGAAAGGCGCCATTGTGGGGCAGTGCGATCCACCTTCCACCGATGCGATTATTGTGCCGCTTTCCTATGTCAGCCTCACGGTGCACGGCATGACGCCGGTGATGAAGCGGGAAAAAGGTCAGCTGAGCCTCATGGCTTCCATGCAGGCGGGGGCTGCGGCGGCAGTCAGAGAAAGGGGAACCAAGCTAGAGAAGTGGTGCAGCAGCGCAGGCTCTTTAGAGGCGATGGCGCGTGACGATGGTGCCCAGTACGGCACGGAAACGTTAGCTGAGACCAAATCGATGTCGAGTGCGTGCGGCACGAAGCGACAACGTGAGGTGAGTGTGTCTTCGTCGCCAGCTACCACGCTCACGGATGGTTGTTCCCCCATGAGTGCGCGGTGGAGGTGGGCATCACAAGCCGACAAGACGCAGGAGGAGCGAGAGGAGACGCAGCGCGTCGGTCGCGTGTCGTGTGACCTGACACGTTTCTTTCTGCTAGCGCAGGAGAGGCAGGCGGCGAAGATGCCGAGCAGCTCTCGCACAGTGATTGAACTCTCTAGTGATGAGGACAGCGTTGAAGGGGAGGACACCGATGGCGCCACTATAGAGACGGACGAAAAGGACTGTGTTGTGATTGATGATGATGGTAGTGACTAGAGAACCTGTGGTATGGTTTCGTCGTTAGTGTGTGTTTTCTTTTTTTTTTGCTGGAAGTCTGTTTACTTGCTTTACTTTTGTAGAATAAGCAGCGTTTGTTGTGATGCCTTGGTGCGACTTTTGCACCATTTAGTTGGTGTGGTCTTGATACATCCCAAGTGGTTGCGTCTTCACTTTTCTTTTCTTCCTTTTCTTTTTGACTTTATATGGCTGACTTTCTTTTCTCTTTGACGGTTTTTTCTTCAAATATACAGCTCTGTATATATTGGGTTCCGTTAGCTACCTATTGTTTTTCTCCAAACTACATACTTAATATATATATATATATTCTCGCAGCAGTGCAGACACTCGAACATAATGTATAACTGGGAGAATTCTGCGTCAGCGCACCGCAAGAAGGTCAAGAAGACCGGAACCGTTGTCCTCCATACGGACAAGAGCGTGGATGCATCTTTTGATCGTCTTCTCAAGGAGTTCCCGGTGGAGCGCGTTAAGCACACCGATGCTGGCGAGGAGAGCGAGCACAGCACTGCCAAGGCACCTCTTATGACCTCTGACACCATCGCGGCACTCAAGGAGAAGATGAGGTTTGAAGACATGCTTCCGTGCCAGGCGCAGTGCTATCGCGGTATTTTCAATGGCCGTGACGTCATTCTGCATAGCCGCACCGGTAGCGGCAAGACGTTTGCCTACGCGCTCCCTCTCATAGAGCGCCATCTGATTATGGAGAAGGGTGACAATACAAGCGGGCCGTTCCTTCTCATCTTTGTCTTCGGCAACGATCTGGCCGTGCAGACCAAGAACGTGCTTTCACGTGTATACTCGCAGCTTCGCATCGGAGTTGCTGGGATGGATGATATGACCAATGGCACGTACGACATCCTTGTCGGCACCCTACGCGCGATGGACGAGGCCATCCGTGGCCGCAAGGTAGCTGCCGCTGCCACCGCCGCTGAGGAGGAGGAGAAGGCGGTGGAGGCGCGCATTATGCAGCAGCAGCAGAAGGGATCGAAGAGGCCCCGCACTGCCTCCAAGGAGGAAGACGACGACGCGGCGAACGCGTCAGACGAAGACGATGACGACACGAGCGCGGTGGGAGGTGCCGTGAGTGCCACCAACGTGCGCGCCATCGTGGTGGATGAGGTAGACTCAACCCTTGGCCCCCGCTTCTCGATGATTGGTCGCCGCATGAAGAACCTTCTCAAGTTTATTAGAAAGGCAAACGGCTCCCTAACAAAGGGGCTGCTACAGGACTACCGCGCACATCACTACGTCCTGTGTGGTGCCACCATCCCCAATTGGGTAATCAAGGCTGGGTTTCTTGGCGTGAAGAAGTACTACTACCAGCTCGTCGACGTGGGCAGTCGCAAGCTGCCGGCGGGGCTGGAGTGCTTTAAGATGGCGTGCCCGATGAACGAGCGTGTCGCCACCGCCACCCGCTTCTTGACCGACGCTCAGCAGAAGACGCTGCTGGGTCGCGTTGTGGTGTTTGGCACCAACCGACAGATTACACAGCTCGAGGAGGTGATCAAGAAAGCCGGCAAGGTGTCGGCGCGAGTGCTCATGCCGTCACGCTCAGAGAAGGAGCGCATCACTTCGATTGAAGACTTCAATAGTGGGGCAGCCAACGTGTTGCTGTGCACCGACTACGCCGCACGTGGCCTGGACTTTGTGAAGGTGGACACTGTGTTGATGCTCTCGCTGCCTCATGGCAACATGGCCGCGGAAACCTTCGTGCACCGCGCAGGACGTACCGCGCGCGTCGACCGTGTGGGCCGCTGCATCCTTCTCCATGACTCTGCAGAGGCGGACACTATCGATGCCATTGTCAAGTCCGCGCACGTAACCTTCAAGCGCTTTTCTAGCAGTACCCAGGCGGCTGGCAGCAGCAGCACCACCATGGAGGGGGCTGGCCGGAAGAGCGCCGGCAAAAGCAAGAAGGCGAGCGAAGGTGATGCTGACGCTGCTACCTTCCAACTGACGGTGAAGAATCCTTTCAAATATTCGAAGCCCAACGCTACAGTGCCGAGTGCACACGATGTGCTCAAAAAGCAGCTGAGCGAGGCGTTGCTAGCGAGCGTAGCGCACGTGGAGGAGGTGGCAGGCACGGACGGCGAGGCGGTGCGTTTCCAGGTGCCTGGCGCCGTAGCGCATGAGGTGAAGCAGCAGCTATGGAAGTACGACGTGAAGGAGCTGTAGTGTGGCCCCTTCGTCATTTACGGCAGAAGGAATAGAAGGGATAGCTCTCTCTGCAGGAAGAGATAGAAAAGTATTGATGCGAGTGGGCCATGATATCTTTTTTTTTTTCCTCTCTTCCTAGTTTTCATATTATTTCTATTTTTATATTTTCTTTCTTCTCACGGGGGCTTCGACTGACTATTATCAGAAAAGGGTGGGGGGTGGATGAAAGAAGATGAAGCACTTTGTGACTATGAGAGAGACAGCGGTTAAGCATAACATTTTGATAAGCACACACACGATATGTAATAGGCATGAGAGTGTGTGTATGTGTGAGGGTGAGAAGGAGAAAGGGGGGGGGGAAGTGAAGATGGTAACTAAGCAATAAATAACGCTGATAGGGAGGAGCGTAGGTGGTTTCCCCGCACACGGTAAAATACGCACAAACAAAAGAAAAGTTGATGCGAGGGCCATAGTGTGTAGAGTAGCTCTTCTGAGCACCATACATGCATACACACACACATATATATATATATATGCCGATGGATATGCGCCTGTAGATGCAGTCATGTGCACACATGCCAACACGTGCGTTCCTTCCTAGTATATATCTCTATTTATCTTATTCAAACTTTTTATTTTATTTCTCAATTGTGCTGTTTCCCTTTTGTTTTCCCTCATTTTTTTTTATTTATTTTGCCTATATATATATAGAAACTTTACTGGAAGTCTGGTTGTGCACGCGCTTTCTTTGCGTTTGTAAGAACTTCACAGGCCATCCATACACATCTATATACCCTTCACTACGCAAGGTGTTTAGCTCATTATTATTATCATAAATATAACTGTATATATATTTCTCTCAGAATCATATCGCGCAGTAAAGCAGTTCTTTCCACAGCAACACAACGACACTTATTCCTTGTTCTCGTTGTCACCCCTATATATATTCTCAATAGCTACACTGAAGGGCGGCAAATGCTTCGACAGTTTAGAAAGTTAGCACCTCGCGGCTGTCTGCTTGCCACTGACCTACACACCACCCACTTCTCATTCAGATCTTATGCTCAGTCTTCTTCCTCTGCGGTCTCTGCCTCTCCTCAGGATCTCACGGTACCTGTGCTTAATCCAGGGAAGGTATCACGCACCTTACAAGGTCTACTGCGTGCTTCCGCCGCTACGTCCCCTACAAATCGCAAGGTGATGCCAAGACGAGACTTTGAGCGTCTCCTGCGCCATTCGTTGGGCTACGGTGGCGAGGCTGGTAGTGTCAATGAGCAGGAGGCGTTATCAGATGGTGCACTAGAGGCTGCATGGAGAGCGGTGAGCGCGTGGCATTGTGTTATGGGGGGTGAGGCGTGGAAAGTAGAGGACGAGGGCGTTATGCCGTTTGACTGGCCACGCGTGATTGCAGAGATTGCACGGCAAATACCCATTGAGGGAGTCACAGAGACTGACTTTCTGCGCCGCCTGAGGAAGAAGTGCCCACAGCTGCAGCAGAATGTGTGCAAGTCTTTAGCTGGAGCGGACAGTCTGGGCCAGTGGGTTCAGAAGCACTTTGCAGATACGCTCGTCGTCACCCGCTCCGCCACCACAGGCGTACCACTGTACCATGCCGCTAGCCATAACACGCTTGCTTATGGAAGAGCCAGTGCTGTTGCGGGGGGTACCTTCACTGATCCAGCGTCCCCTCACAATTCCCAACGCTTCAGTGGTGTCTTCTCTAGTCACATGCGCGAGGTGCTAGCGCTGGAGCGTGCGCTGGAACTCCTCGGCCGCGGGAGGCGTCTGCCACTGTGGACGAGTTTTCATTTAGTGAGCCCGCTCCTTCCTGCTGACGTGTGTCCTGCTGATCGGGCGGAGTGGGTTCGCTTTCTGCAGCAACCACACATTCAGCAGTCCTTTGATGTGAAGGCGCGGGTGTCTGTGCGTGCCACACGTCGCACCGCGCCGCTGCTTTTGATCGTTGACCTTACTTCTCTCGCATCCGCCGCAGACGCTACCGCTACCACACCACCGGAGTGGTTCTCGTTGCTGCCGGCGCTGGAGCTGAAGAGCGGCTGCTACACGGCGTGCTTCTTGCATAGACCTAGCCTCGACTCAGAAAGCATTGGTGCTCATCGACAACAGCTGATGCGTCAGTGCGGGGTGGCACCGTGTGAGTTAGTTGTAGTGGATGAGATGCTAGATGCCGAGGACGTGGTTGGTGCGCTGCTGAGCAACACGCATGGCGCAGTCGATGGAGCAGCTTCTTCTTCTTCCATCCCCTCTAACGCCTCATCCCTTCCTGGAGGTGCAGGAGCGACAGGGGCAGTGTCGGAGGTGGTAGTACTGTGTGGCACCGCGAAGCGTGCGGCGATACAGGCGGCTCTGAAGGATACGCTTCCGTTCGGAGTCAAGGCACGACTGTGCTGTCTTGGAGAAGAAACGGTATTGCTTGGCGATACCGATGGCTTTGAGAGTAGTACAGAAGAAGAAAAGGCGTGAGCGAGTGAGGGGTATATACGATGGATGTGTATGTGGGAACGAGAGAGAGAGAGAGGATACAATTATTAGCATTTCACCCCACCAAAATAAAAAAGGCTCAATGGCGCCTCTCCTTTTTCGCATCTGCAAGGGGGGGAGAGAGATCATGTGCTACACAGACACAGACCTCTCAGACGAGACAAAGGAAACATTGTGTTACGTGTTTGTACATAGTTGCCTTGCTTTTTCTTTTCTTTTTTTTTCCTCTGCCAGATGCAGTCATTTTGTTTGTATTCTGCTTGCACTGCGCTGCTGCTGCTATGCTATGAGAATTTAATAGATTCCCCTTAATGCGTTCTTCTTTTTTTTTTTTTGGTATTTTTTTTCCCTCTCTTCTCCCTTTTTTCTTTTATTACTGTCATGTAATTTTATTTTCCTCCTCTGAAAGAGTGTGTGGCTGACTTTTAGGAAGAAAAAAAAAATAGAGCAGCCCTTGTAGGACAGTAGAATACACATACACCCCCCTCTTTCAAAGAGAAAAGGTACATATATATAGGAAGGAGACGGTTTTAGATCAGCGCCAAAATATGGAGGCCTTTCAGTCTGCATTAGACGCTCTGACACGCGAGTCGAAAGACCTCATCACTCACGCACTGCAGACCCTCACGAGCGCTGTGCTTTCTGCCGGTGTGACCCCCACACGAGTGGCGGTAGCGCTTGCTCAGCGTTTCACCGCGGAACGCATCTCTGGCGCCTTTCCTGTTGTTTGCCTAGTGGATGGCATGCTAGGGCAGCAGAAACAAGCAGGAGGTGGTGAGGCGGCCGCACTGGACGCGGTCTTGAAGGAGTTTTGGGCAGTTGCGCCACCTCTCTTTGCACACTTCGCTGGCCAGGAGCAGCAGGTGAAGGACAAGGCGGCCCGTGTGGCGCGGCGCTGGCGGACACGCGGCCTTGTCGAGGCTGCCCTGGGCGACACATTAGTGAAGGCCATCGTGGAAGGGGCAACTGCTTCCTCTTCTGCTGCTAGCACCGAGGGGGAGGGACCTGATGGAAACCGCTCGGAGCAGACCCAGCAGGGAGGCGGAGGGGAAGGTAGTAGCGGGGGCGGCCCCTCGCCTTCTCCTAGCTTCACTGTGGGGCAGGTGAAGATGTTCCGTGCAACGCTGCAGGGCTGCGCAACGTTGCTTGAGAAGCTGCCCCCGCAGCGCGCACGCCTGTACACCGATCTCATTGTGCAGGAGCGCTTTACCGGACCCTCACAGGTGGCTCTGACGTTCTTGCAGGGAGTGCTGACGGAGCTGCGGAGGGAGTCTGGCATTGGGAAGACTGTCAGTCGTGATGGCGCGGAGCAGCAGAAGCAGCAGCAGCAGGGCAGCGGCGGGCCTGCTGTTGACACAGAGGAGGAGAAGAATGCTCGAAATGCTCTTGGTCGGCTGCTGAGCCGCCTCAACGCCTCACAAGGCGACGAGGACGCTGAGACGAGTGATGTGACTCATGGAGTAGGCACGCAGCCGATCCGATACACCAGCCCACTCTTCTCTGACACCTTCCAGCGGCAGTCACTGTCACAGCGGACAGGCTTTGGTGAGCTGCGAAAGCGGAGGCACACGGTGTCGACGGGGCCGGGTGGGGCCCAGCAGCAGCTTTACTATCCCAAGAAGGAGGCCAACACGACTCGACCGTTCCGCGTGCCAGCTTCAATGCAGGCCAGTGGTGGGGCTGTGCGGCGCTGGTTCCCCACGGCACAGCAGTGGCTGAGTGAGAAGGACATGGCCAACCTGGCATCCTTCCAGGCGCGCGTGGACACCCAAGGGGACCGCAACACATCAGATGTGTTTAGTGTGGCTCGCAAGAGGGAGCGTGAGGGAGACCCAGTAGCGCACTAAGAGAAGGGATAGTGGGGTTTCCCACTGTGATGGTGGATTGCGTGCTATATGAAGCACGAAGGAATTCCGATAAGCAAAAGCAATCTATTTTTTTTTGGATGAGAAGCAATTGCTTCTTTTTTAAAGTTTTCTTTTTGTCTTTTTGCTTAGAATGCAATACGCTGTCTATGGTTGTTTGCTCGATGTTGCCTCTTGCTGTACTGTTCTCTTGGAACCTTCAATTTTTTCTTCACTGCCTCCTTTTTTTTTTTTTTGCTTTACTTTTCAGCCGTGTATTCTTGTAGCGGTCGGGTTTATCAACTCTCTGTCGTTGCTCTTACATTAAAAAAAAAAAAAACATATAAAAAAATCAGAGCGAGAGCGAGTGTGCATCTTTATACATTCTGTTACTTTTAGTTACCCATACCAGAGCAGTGTGTGTGTGTGTGTAGTGTGTTGACCTCGCAATACTCCCTACCCACGTACTAGCGAGCATCACTGACCTTCTAGCTCTTCACCTATAGCTGGGGCTGTCGCCACTCTTTACTTACCAACTCCTGTATTTTACTGTTTGATTCCAAGCGGTAGCTTTTTCTTCCTTTTGCTTTTTCTTTCCCCCCTTACACGTGCTCGCTTTTGTTATGCCACGCAATTCCTCCGTAGTCGCAACTCGCGTCTCTGTCGCTGCTGGCAGACAGGCCGTTGAGGAGCTGCGTGTGTACATGCGTGCCTTGTCCGCCGCACAGCGGCGTTGGCACAAGACGATCACCGCGCAGGAGAGCCATGTGCGCAAGTTGATGATGGTGGAGGACCAGTGTCGCAACCGTCTGAAGCGCAGCGTCTTGCGTGGAACGTATGCCAACCTCAAGTACCTGGTCAACACGGATCTGCTGAGCGCGTCGCAAGTGGCCGCGCCGCCGCCACTGAGTGTTTTTGAGGCATACGGCATCTCCGCGTCTCAAGTGAACGGCTTCTCCATGTACGTGATGGCCCGTCTCTGTGTCGACCCAGACCGCATTGAGGTGCCCCCTGAGATACTCGTTGCAGACCTGCTTGGCGCGTGGGAGGTCGTGGCGCCAACCAAGAAGGCGGAGTATGAGGCGCTAGCAGAGCAGTACCGTCTCCGCTTGGACTGCTTGCAACAGTCAAAGAAGAAGAAGGTCAGCTCAAGAAGAGGGGCTACTGCTGCTGCTGCTTCTGCCACTCGGGGAACACATGCTGAAAAGCAGGTGGCGTCGGCGCACCGAAAGGTAAAGGCAGCGGCACATGCGGCGGCGACGTCGTCACCCAGCCACAAGAGCAGCAGCAGCCGGGACCAGGCAGGGCTTGAGGCGTTCACGAAGGCAAGCTTCACCCAGATGCGAAGCGCACTCGGCAAAGGCGTCTTCACCGCCAAGGAATGGTCACGTGTGGCGGAGGCGGAATGGGCCGCCAAGACTGTGCGTCAGAGGAGTATCTACTATCCTGACAAGTGACCAACACAAACGTGTTGTTTTGCCCCCTACGATACCATAGAACCATATCCATAGAACCCTATCCATAAAAAATGCTGTAATGTTGTGTGTGCGTACTCACCCAGAAGTGCCTCTATATAATTTGCTATGCAAACAAAACAACTTCCCTTGCTTTTTGTTCTTCTCCAGACTGACTTTTGCTTGCTCCTCTCGACACGCTGATCTTCCTCTTTTTTTTTGCTCCAGCTGCTTTGGAGTCTTTTGCATTTCATTTTGAAACTTTCCCTCGCTCTTCTCCACATTTTTTTTTTTCTCACAATTAGCGCTATCAAAGATAAAAAGGGCAGTTTAGCAAAAAGTTCGCAAACAGAAGGGTTCGAACCTTCGCGTGAAATCACACCTGCTTAGCAGGCAGGCGCCTTAACCACTCGGCCATATTTGCTTATTACCGACATAGCTTTCTGCGCAGGTTAAATTTATATGGTTGTTGTAGTACGGTTGTTGAACAAGCAAATATGGCCGAGTGGTTAAGGCGCCTGCCTGCTAAGCAGGTGTGATTTCACGCGAAGGTTCGAACCCTTCTGTTTGCGGACTTTTTGCTAAACTGCCCTTTTTCTCATCCCCCCCTCCCCTTGCCGCCAGTGGCCCGGCGCACATGCCGCCCCAAAGAAAGGGGGCCCGAGAAGAAAGATCCAAAGCGCAAGAAACTTGAAAGGAAAGAGAAAAGAGGAAAGAGAAGGAGAGAGATAGAGGGATTCAGTACCGCAAAGAAAGACTCGCACACAATTATCGGAACATAGCTCCCNGAGTGGTTAAGGCGCCTGCCTGCTAAGCAGGTGTGATTTCACGCGAAGGTTCGAACCCTTCTGTTTGCGAACTTTTTGCTAAACTGCCCTTTTTCTCATCCCCCCCTCCCCTTGCCGCCAGTGGCCCGGCGCACATGCCGCCCCCAAGAAAGGGGGCCCGAGAAGAAAGATCTAAAGCGCAAGAAACTTGAAAGGAAAGAGAAAAGAGGAAAGAGAAGGAGAGAGAGGGATTCAGTACCGCAAAGAAAGACTCGCACACAATTATCGGAACATAGCTTCCTCTCTCTTTCTTGAGAAGAGGGGGAAGGACTATGGCAGCATCACTGAGTTTGCATCAAAGACGATATCTTTTTCTTATATATACTCTTTTTTTTTTTAGAATACCAGTAGCCTAGCCGTACATACATGAAGAATACAAACAAACAAATTGGGGGAAGCGAAGAAACGAAGTCGCCGCGAGGCTGCTTGAGAAGGAGAGAGGGAGGGAGAACACAGAGAGAGAGAATAGAGAAGCTTTCTTTGTTTCCTTCCCTCGGTTTCAACCTCATTTTTGTTTTGTTTGCCTCCTATTCGCCAGCGCTCTTCATACTCCCTTCCCCCTTTCTCCTTCATTTTCGTTATTCTTTTTCTTTCCTGTTCTTCTTTTCCTTTTCCTTTTACATCTCTCCTCGCAGCTGCAGCAGCTCCTCTTCCGCCTTCGCCTTGAGCACCTCGTTAGTGCTGCCATGCGCCACCTCCTCCATCACCTGCCGCGCCTCCTCCCAGCGGTGCATTGCGATAAGTGCGTGGCTGAGGTGATACTTGGAGGTGCTGATCAGGGCCGACACCGGCTTCCCTGTCTTGCTGTATCTGGCGGGCACCAGCCGGTCTTCCTCGAGCACAATCGCCTTGCGCAGACAGATCTCCGACAGGTGAGGACTCACAGCAAGCAGCAGCAGCTCTCTGCCCAGCTCCGCCCACAACGCAGCATCTGTGAGGCCCTGGATCATCGCCTGCTGCACTACCTCTTCCGTCTCAGGCCGCCCACTGCGCACGCAGAGAAGAGCAAGATGGGCCCACGTGCGTGGGTTCAGAGGGTTGACGGTGTTGCTTTCGTTGAGACATTCCTCCGCGGCGTGAAGGTCGCCGGCGCGGTAGTAGGCGATGCCCGCACCAAGCCACATGAGGCCGCAGGGCCACACTTGAATACCAAGTGTAAAGACACCAAGGGCGTCACGGAAGCGACCTTCGGTCATGAGCAGGTTGCCGAGCCTAAGGTACGCCTCTGCAAAGGCTTGATGCTCAGCCGCAGAGAGCACTGGTGCTATCGTAGACGACGAGAAGGCATTTTCGGGGCGTAGATACGCTGGGAGGTCAGTATTGCCCTTACAGAGAGCCTCCTTGTAGATGCGTATGGCCTCCGCTGAATGACCCTTGGCTGCTTCGCAATCAGCGCGCAGCACCAACAACTGGTCTTCCAGTACGTTGGCCCTGCTACAGTCGTACCTTCCGCTAGGCAAATGTCCAGAGGCGGCGGCGCTAGCGGCAAGGGCATCCAGCACCTCAATGGCGTCTGTGAACTGCCCTCCCTGCACAAACAGTCTGGCGTAGAGCCTATCCACGCAGCGGCGGCCTGGGGTGCAGCGGGCGAGGCAGATGTTAGCCAGATCGCGGTGATGCAGCGTGAGAGCGTAGCGTGCCACCTCAAGGAAGAGGCACTCCTCTGTCTCCTCTGCTGCTGTGAGAGCTATCGGCTTTCCATCCTTACTGTTGTCATGCTGCTGCTGCTGTTGCTGTGGAGTGCTCTTGCTCGTGACAGACACTGGAGTGTGTGCGCTGAGCGTGCCAGGCAGCTTGGAGGCTTTGGGGACACTCGGCGAAAGCTGGTCTTTGCGCTGAGGCTCAAGCTCCGCCGGCGTACGCGAAGCCGCCTCGCCGTCCTCCTGCAGCAGTCTTTCCGCCTCCGCCACTACATCCCCATCAGCCGCATCGTCGCTGCCGGTCGTCTTATTGGCTCCATCTCCGTCCTTGTCGTCTTCGCAGGTAGAATGCTCCAGTTCCGCCCCAGCGGGGCACTGCAGCGCCTTCTGCATCGCGTAGCGGTGCTCCTTCTCCCACTTGGCGAGATCGGCAGCGTACGTCGGGCAGCCCTCCTTGAGGCCGAGCACGAAGAGGTCGTCGAGCAGGGCAATGCAGCCCCACGCAAGACGGTCCTGCGGCGCTACATCCACGGAACCGTGGAGGAAGACAGCGGCCTCGCTCAGGCGGTTATACGCCATGAGCCACATGCCATATCCTAGGAGCGCTGGCAGGCACAGCGGGTCACAGGCAATGGCCTCACGATAGCATTGCTCTGCCTTGGCGGCGTCACCCGCGCGCACGTAAAAGGCTGCCGCGTCCGTCCAGATCTCGGCGAAGCGGCTGCTGCTGCCACCTGTGTAGCTAGAAACGCGAGCCTGGTGATACTTGGTGGCCAGGCTAAACTCCTTGCTGGCCTCCGCTTCGATTGCCCGCTCTTTCCACGTCGCCACGGCCTCTTCTTCTTCATCCAACTCTTCGTTGTCCTCTGGGGCGACGGTGACGCGGTCGTCTGCGTCATCGTCATTGCCATCGTTTTCACTGTTGCTGCTCGCCATGCCTGCCCGCTGCGGCATCGTCGCCCTGCGTGCGGCGCGGTCCTTGTTGTCGCCTGAAGAGCGAGCGGCTTTCGCCGCCGTCACCGTCGAGATACCGCGAGCGCCGCCTTCCTCAGCGATCTTGCGCAGCGTGGAGTGCATGCACTCCAGGAGGTAAACGTAGAGCTCGTTGCTGAGCTCACCAACCTTCTCTGCCGTCGCGCCAGGGTCGCGCACAAACTTCTGCTGTACCATGCGCACGACGAGTGGGGTGAGCTGGCTCTTGTACGCTGCCAGCTGCCCAGTGGACTGGAAAAACTCCAGAAAGCGCACCCGCCACGCGTCCTTCTCTTCTGGCGTGGCGTCAGCGGGGAGAACGCCGTCCGGAACGGTCTCGGCGTAGTCCCGCAGGATTTTACGGGCGATGCTTTCAATGATCACCGCGAACTCTCCCGCCGCGTCTGCCGTCGCGCCGTCGCCATCGCTGTGTGTCGCACGCATCTTGCGCGTGGGGATCAGCTGGGCTGGAGTCGCGCTGGGCCTCACCCGGTCACTCGCAAGACGCGCCAGCGTCCTGCGCAGCGTGAGCGAAACCGCGGCTGAGGTGTTGGAGAGAATGTAGGGGTGCGGAGCGGCGATGTCGACGTCCTCGTATAGCGTGACTGGGATGCCGGACTTAGCCTTGCGAGCCGACAACTTCTTCTTGTTGCGCTCAAAGGAGTCCACAGCGTTTTGGCCTCCAGTGGTGGCGACCGGTCCGTCTGCCCCAGCGCCGCGCGTAGGCACAAGAGGCACATTCGCGTCCAGATGCAGAGAGCCTGGCTCCGTGAGCGGGGAGAGATCAATGGGGATGTCGGCCTCGTAGTAGCCCGCGTTGAGGTCCTCCCACTCCGCGGGGGCAGCAGGCTTCATCAAACGCTTAAAGTGCAGTGTAAGCGGGCGTCCGCTACTAAGCAGGCTCTCGATGAAGGCCTCCTGCTCGGCCGTCAGCGGCACGCGCAGCACACACGGTGGCGAGTCGTTCTTACCTGGCACTGGTGGTGGCAGAGAAGCCTCAGTGGCAGTTGCCGCCGCGGACACCGCCGTGGATACGTTCGATACGGTGGCCATGAGAGGGTTGCGCTTCTTCTTCTTGCCTGGTGGTGTTTCTGGGAGCACTATAGGCACGATGTCGGTGTGCTCGTTGGCCACCCACAAAATGATCGGTGTGGGAAGAGCCATTGAAGCGGCAGCTGCCGCCACGCCAGAAGTGATGGTGCCGTTTGGAGAGGACGCTGCTGTTGCTGTTACTGCCACTGCTGCTGCTGCTGCACCCGCGCCCGTTCCGGTCCCTCCACGCATGGTACCCTCTGCATTGTCGGGAAGCTCCAAGACCGCTGGTACGTCGTGTATCGCTGCCACCTCGTCCATCCCTGGCACGGCGGGTGGGATAGCATTTTCAATGTAGTGCGTGTACTGCGTCAGTGGCTGAAGTAGGCGACCACGTGTGAAGGTGAAACACTCATACCGCGCGGCCTCCATCTGCTGTTGCGCAATCGCTTGAGCCTCCTCCTGTGAAATGCCCAATTCCTTGACGGTGGAGGCTATAGAGGCATGACGGGTGGAGGCCTTGCGCTCCAGCGACTTCTGCTTCGTCTGCTGCGGGACCTCTTCGGACTCCGGCGCAGGCGCTGGGGGCTGCGGTGGTGGTGTCTTATAGCCCGAACGTGGTATCTTTAGTGAGACTTCGTACCGAAATGGGTGCTGTGTGTAGGCTGGCGCATCTGCTGCCCCAAAGGCCGCCGTGATGTTGCTGTCCTTGTCCTTATCCTTATCCTTGTCCTTCCCACTCTTCTCATTCCCGGTTGGCGGCTCTATCCACTCACGTGGCAGGTTGAAGACTTGACGCAGGCGGACATCTATATAGTTGACGTACTCTGGTTCGACGTCGTTGGTGGGATCCACCAGCAGTGGCGCAAGAACATCTTTGCTACTCGCATTGTTAGAGACTTCGTGCGCCATTGAGTGAAGTATATATGTGCGTGCGTGTATGTATATATATATGTATATGTATGTGCTACACCTATGACACAGCTAGCCACTGTTAATTGTCCTTGCTTCACGGCGCTATCTCAAAGCGGAGGAGGGCAAGGCACCCACGAGTGATATAAAGACAATACTAAAATACTAAATGAAATCAGTACATACATGCGAAAAGTAAGAAAAAGTAAGAGAAACATAAAAACAAAAGGTAAAAAAAAAGAGAAGAGACGGAAAAAAAAACTGTGAGTTTCCCATGGAGTGAGAGAGTAGCACACGCTGCTATCCCCTTTCAATGCACACATTAGCAAACAACAACAAGAAAACATAATAATAATCAAGGTGCTTTTTTCTTTTTTTTCTTTTAAAGTAAGAAAAGAACACACGCACGCACACTCTCCCTCCTTGCTATTGCTTAATAGACTTCCTCACCTTCTCTTCTTCTTTTTTTCCTTTCCCTCATCCAACACAAACAGACCCAAACCACACTTTCGTATATATATATGTATATATGTATGCAAAGGAACTTATAAAAGAAGAGAGAGAGAAGGAGGAGGAAGAGAAGAACGTGTAAAGTAGCGGTACCACTTCTCTTTTTTTTTCCTTTTTTCCTTTTTTCATTTTCATTGACGTATATATTTGTTTCTCTTCCTAATTTTTTTTTTTTCTTATTATTACGCGGCTAATTATCTTCAAGTTACAATTTTTGTTTTTAAGTACTTCTCTTCGCCACATCTTTTTATTTGACACCAAAACTCTGAGAGAAGGAGGAAAAAAAAAAAGAAAGAAGCAATCGCGATAAGTCGAGAGAAAGAGAAAAAATAATAAATAATAATGCTGACAAATACTGGGAGAGAGTGCTGAAACGGAACATATATAAATACGCAATACTGATCGTACTCAATCGCGGGGACGCTTGCCGCCGCGACCACCACGGCCACCGCGACCACCACGACCACCACGACCACCGCGGCCACCGCCACGTCCAACGTTGTGCGCGGCGCGCTCAGCGATTTCCTTCTCCACGCTCGCAATTAGCTCCTTTTCCTCCTCGCCGATCAGCTTCACAATCTCGGGTTGCTTGCCGTTGAGAGTCGCAGCGCGATCCTTGGCGGAGGCAACCATCTTCTCAGCCGTCTCGGCATCCTGGAAGATGAGCATAGCGGCCTCTTTGGTAGGCATGAACACATAGCGCACACCTTTTTGCTCCTCAGCAGGCCACAGACCCTTGACATCAGAGTAGTTGGCAATTTCACCGCAGCCGGACACGCGGAAGCTGCTGTCCATGGGCATGGCAGGGGTCTTGGGAGCGTTGGAGGTCCTGTCGCCAGCGGCGGCGGCGGCAGCGCGCTTGCCCTTGTTCTTAGCGGCGATCTCGGCGGCCTTCTCCTCAAGGTAGGCGGTCTTCATCTGGGCAGTGAGCTGCGCTCCGCTCATCTCCGGCGGAGCGGCACAGAGTTTCTCGGCCTCCTCCTTGGAGCTGAAGACGACAAAGATGGAGTTCTTGGTACGAGACTCGGGGTTGCTATCCTTGCTACCAACGAAATAGCGGCGCCAGATGGCGAGCACCTTCCCGTACTTCCCAAAGAATGCGGTCAGCTCCTCAAGGGTGGAAGCCGCGGGCACCGGCTTCACATACGCGGTCTGCTCATCCGTCTGAATAGACTCAGGAAGGGGGTCCTTGCGGCGCACGGAGAGGCCTTCGGTGCTGACAACGAGCTTGTCGCTGGTGCGGAGGGCGTCGGCGAGAACGGCCACATCCTTTGTGATTGCGTTCAGACGGTTGAAAGTGAGAAGAGTTTCAAGAGGCACAAAGCCTTCGGCGTCCTCCGCCATCTTGGACTTTAGGAAAACATCCTTGATGATATTGACGTCGCTGAAGTAGAACTCTACCTGACGGCACAGCTTCTCGGTGGTTGTGGCCATTATTTCTGTGTTGTTGCTCTTTTCTTTTAAAAAAAGGTACGTGAATATTTGCTAATACACTTTGAGAGAGAAGGTTATTGCACCACGGAATGCCAAGTTAGAAAAGAGAGAGAGAGAGAGAGGACAGAAAAAAAAAATAGTGAAGTCGAGTGTTTTTGCGTGTGTTTGAGCCTACGTATCTCGCAAAAATAAAGGAATTAAAAATCCCCTCTTCTATGATACGTACGTACATATATGTAGGTTAGTTGTATCCGCCGAAACGAATGATACACCGCCTCACTGATCATGCCTTTCACATATATATATGTGTGTTTCTTGCTGCTGCTGTATACGTTATGTCTTATCCCTTCTTGTGGGTTGTACATACGTGTGCCTGATCACGTCATCATTAATAAATATATCTCCCCCCTCCCCCCTCCTCAACTTTATATTCCACTCATCACAGCTCCTATTTTTTTTTCTTGCTTGCTTTTTACCTCTCGCGCTCTTCCCAGTATTTTCCTTTCCATTCCAGATCAGCACACTTTCTCCCGTTGCTTCTTCTTCCTCCTCTCCCTCTCCCTCTCCATCTCACACTACCATCTCCCCCCCTCCTCTTACGCAAATGAAAGGCAGATATACCAAGAGAGAGAGAAAGAAGAAGAAGAAAATAGAGACAACTAAAGAAGAACATTGAAGAACATAAGACAACACAAAGAAGAAAGTAGAAGCGATAGCTACCCAGTCAGCGGTTGACGCCATACTTGAGCTTCGCTAATATTAAGCCCCCTTCACTCTCTTTTTCATTAATGTCTCACTACTGAATGCAGTGAGAAATACCAAACAAAGAAAAAGAAAAGGAAAGCCCACAAAAAGAAAAAAAAACATATTTATGTATTCCGCACCTAAGCACTCTGCTGCGCGTCGATATAATAGTTTTTTTTTTTTGTGTTTCCTCTCAGAAAGCGCTAATAATAAGAAACGTGCATGCACTCACTCCTCTTCCTCCTCCACCACAAGGATAGTTATATACGCATAACCATCGATATACATAAAAAGAAAAAGAAGGGAACACACATATATACTTGCTTTTTTCCGGCATCGAGGGGGGATATCATAGGAGAGAGAAAGTGGCAATACTAATGATGAAAACGAGATAGGGGCACATGTAAATGAGAGAAGAAGAACCACATTTAATAATAATAGTAATGATACCAACCATAATAATGACAAAGGAGATACATAAATTGGCTTCGTGCGTACGTTGAAGGAAAAAGAAAAGAAGATTCAAATAATAATAATAATAAAGATGAAGAACAAAGAAAGAAAAAAATAGGTGAGAGAAGTATAACAGCAAAAGAAGTGGTGCCGTAGATGTATGCTCCTTTACGCATAATGCGTTGTCCTTCCCTATTGTTTTTCCCCCCTTTCCCGCCCTCTTGCTCTTGCTCATCCCTTTTTATTATTTTTACCGCCCTTCCGTTCTTCCGCCAAGATCCTCTCCTCATTGAGTTTGCTAGCATATCCTCCCTTCCCTAACTATGAGTGCCGCTTCACACAACTCTTAGCCCTCCTGTTCCCATAAAGTCCGTCCTGTTATTATATATGTGTATATAGGCGCAACTATATTGCGGATACAACCCTTCAATCTTTTGATGAGTTTGCTATTATTTTCCATTTCTGCTTCTTCCTTGACTCTCTGTTCTTCATATATTTGTAATAAATATATGTAAATAATGAAATTTATGTACGAATGTCCTCAATCCCCCTTTTTTCTTTTGATACTCCACATATCTGCCTGTCCATTACATATTGTCAAGACGGGGGAAGAAAGACAACACACACAAAAAAAGAAAAACAACAACAACAACAACAATAACAAAACGGAGGAGATATAGTTGAATGCATAAGTGTGCGTATGACAGCCTCTTCATTCTTCATCCTTTTTTCCTCTCTGCAATTAAAACTGCCAAAAGAAAAAAAAATGGAAGAAAATAAAAATAGAAATTATATTGGAAAGCCACCGCATAGACAATATTGAAAAATAAAATAAAAGTACGACTACAAAGAAAGATTTTTTTTAAAAAAAGAAGAAGAAGAAGGGGATAACGGACCTCACAGAGGTAATGACGGTGACGCATATGTACTTTAAATATGCCTCCCCCCCCTCTTCCTCCTTCCTTCCTTCCTTCTCCGTGTATTAGTTTGTTCCTGTGCGATAGAGGGGGAAAAAAAAGCACCCACACACGAGACGCAACGACATCAACAAGAAGCTATCCCGCGCGCACCTTTGCCTATATGTATTTTTTTTCTTCTTTAGTTCTTCGCTTCCTTCTTAGCCTTGGGGATGGGCATGGCCATCATGAAGCGCTTGAGCACCTTGGTGTCATCCACGGACTTGCGCACTATACCTGGGGTGAGCACCACGTCGTACACACCACCAGCACCGCCGGCGTTAGCGACGGGAGTGGCAGCAGCAGCGCTCGGGGACTTGGCGCTCTTCGCAACAGCACCCGCGGGGGCGGCGTCGTTGTAGTCAAATCCGGGCTGCCCTGAAAAATCGGACTTGAGGAAGCGGCCGTCCTTCCCAGTGGGTGTGATCCCCTCCAGCACCTTGGACGCTAAGCCAGCCGCAATGCGCACCACGCTGGGACCGCTCGAAGCGACGGCCTCATCCAGAGAACCGCCGTAGCGCTTGGCGGAACTAGCAGGAGCAGCGACAGGAGCGGCGACAGGGGCAGCGGCGGCGGCGGCAGCAGGAGCAGCGGCAGCATCAGGAGCACCAACGGCATCCTCGGGGTAGTAGTTGGCCATCTTGCCAATATCCGCGGCGTCGGTGACCATCACACCAATCGTCTTGGCAACGGGAGCGCTCTGGCCGTTCTCGCAGTAGATCTTAGCCAGGTAGCCAGGGTCGAAGGTGTTGGAGTAGTCCACCACGGCCTTGTCGGTCTGGATCGTGCAGAAGATATCGCCTTCCTTCACGAGGTCACCTACCTTCTTCTTCCATTCTACGACGGTACCAACATCCATGGAGGGGGAGAGCGCAGGCATGGCAATAGGCGCAAACTCAACAAAGCGGAGAAAGGTACGGCGCATCATCTTTTCAAAACAAAAATATATTTGAGCTTTAAAAGACAAAAACTCCTTTTCTAAATTGCTATGACAAATACGTAAAGTGAGCTGTGTACGACAATATCCATATGTTGTAACAAGATATGCAGAGAGAGAGAGAGATAGAGAGATAAAGAGATAAAGAGAGAAGGTGTTCATTCACAAAGCAATGCAAAAGAGAAAGCCTCCACTCACCCTTTCCACATACAGGAAAGGATAGAGGGAAAAGAAAAAAGGAGACCTGATGAGGCAGAGATAGATTAAAGAGAAAAAAAAAGTCAAGATGAGCTTGGGCGGATTATCAAATACAACCGATCCTACGTACTTTTCTCTATTTTATCATTTGATTTCTCAGAAAAGAAAAGAAAAAGTAATAAGAAGGGAAACCTACACTTTTCTTGCCCAGTAAGGAAGTATACACAGAAGACATTCTTCAACAACACAGATGCTCCACGCACGCGCACGTCCAAATATATATATATATGTTTAAATTTTAACTCGCTTTAAATACCTTCTTTTGGTTTCTAAACGATAAGAAGAAAAACAATAATGACCACCAGAACAATCACCACACTATAGAAGCCTCTATTCTCACTCTCGCGAAGCAGCTGCACCACATTTTGATTTTGCCGACGGCTTTCATCTGTGGTGCGCGTCACATTACCATGCAGCTGGTCAAGCATGCCATCCTGTTGGACTAGCTCATCGCCAATGTTAACCGCGTAATGGCGCGTGTTCATGACCGATGTGTGGAGCTCATCGAGAAGTTCGTTCTGTGCCTGATAATCGGCTTGATGCTGATAAGACTGTGCCATTGTACTCTCTTCTCCTTTCCCTTCTCTATTAAATATTTTTTTTCTTTTTTTTTTTTTAAAAAAAACGGAATACTGTGTACGGCCTCTCTTGTGTGAATGCAGACGTTACAAAAAGCAAATAAGCAACAACAACAACAACAGGAAGAGTGATATCGCAACAGTTGAAAGCAAAAAGAAAGAAAGAAAAAAAAAGAAGAAGATAGAGCCTACGTAGAAAGTATGCAAGTAAGCAGAAGAGAGGAAAGAAAAGAAAAGAGAGAGAGAGAAATAGATGAAGAGAAAGAGACTTTACTATATGTATCTCTAAGGAACAAGGCAACACGAGAGAAAAATAGAGAGAGAGAAAAAGGAAGAGTTGAGATTAATGATAGATGGAGAGAGCTAAAGGTAAGGTTAGGCTGAGATGTCATACACCTCTTAGGAAAAAGAAGAGGGTCAAAGACTTAAACACAAGCATTTTCTTCCTCTGTCGGACTTCATTCAAATATTGTCTCTTTTTGAAAAACAGACCTTTTAAAAATAAAAAATCGATCGAATATGAAAATATCTGACGCAATAATTAAAAGAAAGTGGAGAAAAAAGTAGTGGTTGTACGCAAGGCATCGCTAAGAGTACGCAATAACAAATATATATATATAAACTTACCGCAGGTACACTTGACCACACGCCCACATGCACACGTATGGAGGCATAAAGAGAGTGAGAGAGAGAAAGAGCACGGGGAGTGCATCACCCATCTCAGCAGCAGCAGCTCTTTCTCTTTCTCTCTCTCTCCCTCTCATTTTATCTCCATCACACGCATGCACGCGCAGTCAGTAGAAGCGGCGGCCGCGGCTCTGGAATTCAAACACACGCTCCTCCTCGCGCTGTCGTTTCCTCTCTCCATTCTCCCCCCCATCGGGCCTCGCCACCTCCTCATCACCCTCCTCCCTTCCTCCAGTAGCGGTTTGCAGAGAGAACTGCGCTACTCCTAGTGCGCTAGAGTTTTGCAGGAATGACGATGGCAACGACGACTCTAAGCGACGTCTTCGCGAGCACATCATATCGCACTCACTCCCGGGAGACATGCGCTGCCCCATAGCAGCAGCAGCACTACCACCACCACCAACACTACTGAGATAAATATTGGTATCGGCACTGCCCCGTTTTCTTTCTGCGTGCACCGTCACGTCTGGCTCCACCTCGGGGTACCACGTGAGGGCGAGGGGTGGAGGCGCGACAATATCTGCAGGAGTCAGCCAGCTCATGTCGCGTATCCCTGGCGTTTTTACGTCATCAAATGTGGCTGCCAGCAGCTGCAGTGTGCGCGGTGAGAGTGGAGAGGTGGGGTACCCCAGTCGTGCTCGTTCCTGTCGGTAGTGAAGCGCGGCCATGATTGGATTCATCCCATTAGAGACCTGGATCTCTTCCACTACGGCGGGGTGAATGTATAGCCGAGCTCCCTTCTGCGTCCTTCCCCCTCCTTCCCCCTCCTCCTGTTCCTCTTCTTGGAGTTTCTGTGATACTCCCGCACTCACACTGGAGTACCCCCCACTCACGTCACAAGCAGGCGTGTCCTCAGCCACCTCCTCCACACGCGCATCTTCCCCTTCATAATAGTGATATCGATCGAAGCCATTGCTGCCAGCGGCCGCGGTATACGCGGAAAGGGGTAGCGATGGTGCCATCGCCGCTTGGGGCACCCCCCAACTTGGGGTTGCAGCTCCATAGTACACAGAGCCGACTCCGTAAGCAGTATCTACAGCAGGACCACCACCACCACATTCTGGTGCATGCTGTGTATACACGGTTCCCTGCTGCTGCTGCTGAGGTGCGCCACCCCACGCTTCGTATTGACAAAGACCGACTGTGGAAGATGGGAAGATACCATTCAACTGCTGTGGTGGTACTGGCAGCGATGGGAAGGAATTGCCTGTGGGTGGTGCTCCATTACTATTCTGAAATTGCGCTTGCATGTACGTACACAGCGTCACACAAGCTTAAAAAAAAAAAGGAATCAAAGGCTATAAGAGGATTAAAGAAAATGAAGAAAGAAAATGCAAAAAAAAAGGAAAGAGAAAAGTAAATGCTTTCCCCCCCCCAGTTAGCAAGCAAGAGTTGTTTGCTCTAAAGAAAAAAAAATGATAAAGCGCACCAGATCGACTAGGTGAGAGCGCTCACACACACGCACACACACACACTGCTGTATCTGTGTAGGTATGTCCCTCTCTTAGGTGTAAAAGGTGGCTTTCCTTCAACCTTCAGACTCCTTCTTTTTTTTTTTTTTTTTTGATGCTATATAATGAAATTGTTTGTTTCGCTGCACAAGACGACAGTAGATAACACACTGTGTATCAACCTGCCAGCCAGTAAAGGACAAAAACGAAAAAACAAAAGTGAGGAGGAGGAGGAAGAAAGAAAGAAGAAAGAGTAATAATAAAAAGTCCATAATAATGAGCCCAAACATTCCTCCCCACTATTTGAAATGCGAGGATTGTTCCATATATCACAACAGTGAAAATGTTATACACACACACACATACATATATATATAAATATATATATAAATGTATATAAACCCAGATAAGGTTAACTTATGTGGAGCCCAGAAAACGGCCAGCCCAGGCATCACAGAGAGAGAGAGAGAGAGAGCTAGCGCGCTACGCAACAACTTTGTGTTCCTTTGAAATTCATTAGAACAAAACACAAACACAAACACACGAAAGAAACAAAAAAAAAGAAAAATAAACTACTTTCATAGTTGAGAGAGAGAGAGAAAGAAAGAGAAAACACACTTTCAGATCACAGGGTCTCGCCCCATTATGGAAGTGTATATGTGCCTGTATGCATGAAGTAGTGATGCAGCACTAAACCTGCCCCCCTTCCCTGCGCATCCTCCGTCTTGTAGATCTACCAACTCATTGCTCCTCTGCTGCTATTCTTTCTCTCTCTCTCTCTCTCACACACACACAGAGAGAGAGAAAGAGAGGACCATTACAAAAAAAAAAATATGTGCCCACAACAAGGAACATTATACCGTCGCCACACAAATACTCATGAGAAGAAGTTTGAATCTATTTAACGCCCAGGTGACACGCCTCTATTTTTGCTTTACGTTTCCTCCATTTTTTTTCATGTTTTTCTCTAAAGATATGTTTTGATCTCCAAAGATAGAGAAGAAGGAGCAGAATATAGTTTCAAACTTTTAGTCTCTTGCCTTTTCCTTTGTCTCATTAGTCATCTCCTCACTGTCAACTTGTCATTTTCTTTAAAGAGTTAGTCACACCAGTATATGCGCAGACCCCCGTACTCTTCCCCCACCGCCACTATGTTACCATCTCCACCCATAGCCGCGCAGCCCTCTGCCCCAGTCCTCGTCGCCGCCTCAGGCGCCATGACTGGCACGTAGGGGAAGCAGCCGCCCACCACCGCCGCAGCACTCGCACGCGGGAAGTCGCTGAGACCCCCGACACGCTGCTGCATGCCCGAATCCATCAACAGTTTCTGCTGCTGTTGCTGCTGCTGGTCGCTGTACCCCCAAGCTTGCACTGCCCCATCCATGCTGCACGACACAAAGTCGGTCGAATACGGTGCATGCAGTCCACATAGTGGCACGCCACTAGCAGCGCTGCGGCTAATCAGAACCCGATCGCTGTTGCTGTTAGCCATCATCCCCGAGCGGGTGTCCCAGACTAGGACAACACCTTCTTCAGTTCCAGCATATAGTAAATTGTCGCGCAGGCAGCAGGCAGTGAGACGGTCGTGCGGGGTCCAGCGCCAGATGCGGCCTACGACACTGCTGCCAGTCTTCCCTGTGAGGAGTACCTCCACAATGGCGTGATGGCACCGTACCAACGCGCGCTCGCTTGTGCCAGGGATGGGCACTATCTCCTCCACCTCTAACTGTGCGAGACCAGGCACCTGCACCGATCGCTGAATCGTTGCTCGCGCGCCACGCACCGCCAGCACTTGGACGACGTTTGCCCTGACCCCCACCCCATCCTTCATGGCGCTCTCCCCAGCACCTCGGTGGCTGGCAGCCAAGACGTATTGTTCCTCACCAGCACCTGCAGCACCTTGCAGTGGCGCCAGGGTGCCGTCTGCCGGAGGAGCGCACACAGCAATCGCCGTCCACACTCGCCCGCCGTCCTCGACGGTACGCGGCAGCTGCTCGTAGTGGACGCAGACGCGGGGTTCTGCGAACCTGGTAGAGTCTACCTCGTCTCGCAAGCCAGCGGAGCTGACCGTGATTCCCTCCTCTACGTCAGTCGTCTCCACGATCCTGCGAAACAGATACGTTGCTGTCTTCTCAGCAGCGTCACATTCGCTAGCCTCCTCCTCTTTCCCCTCAGCGTTGTGCCCCTCACCCTCACGACCGACTAGACACTGTACAATTACTTGAACAGCAGAGGACTTGCCGGCGGCGGCACGCGAGGGCAGGAGAGCCAGCTTGGTTATTGCGCGACCAGGCACAGAGACGTGAAGCACGCGTAGCGGAGCGGAGTGCGGGTTAGGCGCGTCAAGCTCGATGATTGTGAAATAGGACGGAGGAGAATACGATGAGGAAGACGCCAGCGAGGAGGCGCCATTGCGACTGCCCGTCTTATTGCTTCGTTCATTGGAGTAAGGCGCTTCATACGTGACGGCAACCACCACCACACCCGAAGGACTGTCGTGCAAAACCGCAACGTCTTTGACATCCCTCTTCAGCGTAGTAGAGCCAACGCACCGCATCTGCCCCAGAAATCCCACTGTCTCTTGAGTGCCCACCAAGGGAGAAAAAGAAAGAAAAGAAAAGAATAACTGCCTATTTGAAAATGCAAAGTAAGCACAATGATAATGCTAGTAATAGGAGGGAAATATAAACAACAACAAACAAACAGAAAGAGATCTGCACAAAGCAAAAAGAGCCCCTAAAGAAACAGCCTTTCTCCTTTCAATACGCCAAAATGAACTATACTCAACACACAAGTGAACACACTGACAACAACGAAAACAACAAACAAACAAACAAAAAAAAATAAGAAGAAAAGTCAAGCCCCAGCCCTTTGCGCTTCGCACAGAACTCGCACCTTCTGTGTTCTCCTTTCAACCTACATGACATGACATCAACAAAATAGAAACGAAAAATGAAAAAAAAAAGTAAATAGAAGAGAGAGAACAAGAGAATAACATATTCAGAAAGTCATCAGAGAACACAAACACACACCACCAAAAACGCACACACACACACACACACATGATGCCACAACCAACAGAATAACTCCATCGCTAGCAGCACCATCCGCCACTAGAAACAGCAAACAACAACAGCAACATCAACAATGGAAGAACACCATGCAATTCTTCTATCTCAAAGGCTTCAGTCACAACAACAACAATAATAATTATAATAATGATCGTGTTCATAAAAAACAAATTCAAAAAACCACAGGGGAGGGGAGGAACAAAACAAAAATCTATAGGCTACCACGCCCACTACAAACCACAGAAACAACACCTAGGTGCTCAGGCGCGGGGGGTGGCCTTGGAGCGCTTGGCTCCCTTCTGCTTCTTGGCCAGCGCCTTGTTGAGGCTGGGCATCACGCCACCGCGGGACACGGTCACGTTCTTGAGCAGGGAGCCGAGGTCGTCGTCGTGGCGCACGGCCATGGTGACGGTGCGGGGGTTGAGGCGGCGGGGCTTCTTGCTGTTCTGGCTGGCGGCCTTCACGGAGAGCTCGAGGAGCTCAGCAGTCAGGTACTCGAGCACGGCGGCCATGTACACGGCGCCGGACGCGCCGATGCGGCGTGCGTACTGACCGCGGCGGAGCAGGGAGCCGATGCGGCCCACGGGGAAGATGAGACCGGCCTTGGCGGACTTGGAGCCGGACTTGCGGGAAGCCTTCTTAGCGCTGCGGGGGGTGGCCATGTTGGTGAGTGTGTTGGAGGTTGATAGTAAGTGTGTAGGGTGCTAGAAAAGCTACGCGAGGGTGAGACGGAAATGGGATGGGTGAAGGGGAATGCAGTGGGTTTTGGTTTGTTTTGTTGTGTTTCTTCAGTGATGGTGGTAGGGGTGAGTGGGTCTGATGTAGTTTTAGTGGGATTTGTTTGTTGATATTTTTTTTGTGTTGTTTTTGTTTTGCCGAGCTGTGTGGCGTTTCCTGTGGTTAGGTTTTAGCTTTTTTTTTATTGTTAGCGATTCGTGTGGTTTCTTTTTACGATTTGTTGCTGGTGGACTGTAGGCGGGTGATGTCTGTGGGTATGTTTGCGAGCGTTAACTTTTTTTCCTTGTGCAAAGTTGGGAGGACCTGTTTGTGTGCGTGTATTGCGTTCGTTGCCCGAAGCCTGGTAGCGGGTTTTTATCGCTTTGTGTTGTGTGCCGCTTTCTCTGTGGGGATGATTGCTGTGAATGTGTGACGAATATTGCCCTAGTCATCCATGTCAATATCAGGAATATCATTCTCCGATTCTTCAGTGTGGGCTGCCACATGTGCGAGGGGAGAAGGTGTTGTAGGCACGACTGGGGTGTGCTTCGCAGCGGAATGGGCTGCCGTGGGTTTCGCAGCATCACTGTCGGCGGTAGTCTTGGCTGTGGGCTTGCTGATAGGAGCTGCGGTAGAAACAGTCGGTATGACTGAGACAGAGGGCTTCACAGAGGTTACGGGTATCGCAGGATGTGCATTCGGTACTGCTTGGTGCGCTGACACATGAACTAGTAAAGCCGTTGCTGATGTTGCAGGTGCAGTGGTAGTAATGGAGGTTTCCTCAGCTCTTGTTTCATCCTGTGGCTGATGGTGCTGCTGCTGCTGTTGGGTGGTGAAGAGCATTCTGCGTGGCGCCACCATGACGTTCTGCGGCGGCACGTAGAACGGCACTGCGCTTGGGTGGTAGAGCAGCTCTAGCACCTGCTCCACCTGCACGACGGCGGCGATGAGAGCGCTGTGCGCAGTGAAGGGAGGCAGCAGCTGCGCGCTAAGAGCGACATCATTCTCCGGCGTGCTCGCACTCGACGGTGGCTGTGCGGAGGCGGCAGAGGATCGCACAAGGGCTCCCCGGTGAAGGCTCGCGGTCACCTCACGCACAACTCGGTTTGCCGTGGCGGTTAACTGAGGATGAAGCGGGCGGCAGGTCAGCATTAACGTGTGCAAAAGACCTAAGCAGTCGGGTTGTAACTCCACAGGGACCCTCCAGCGCATAAGACGGGGGTACTGCTGCTGCTGCTGCGTACCGAGGTCAGCGCCACCACCACGTACCGATCCCTTGCCTGTACCACTTCCCGTCACGGTGACATCGCCGTCATCAAGGAGGAAGTACGTCTTGTCCTGCACAACAGCGAGGATGCCCTGCTGAATGACTTCTTGCGCAAATCTGAGGCACACTTGCTGTAGCGTAGCGGAGGGCACATACGCACCCGTGGCTGCGATCATGGCACGGAGCGCGCGCAGTTTGCGAGATACCCTATACATGAGAGCGGCTCTATCATCAGCTGTGAGAGCTGCGTGCCTGCCTCGAGTGGGAGCATCAGTACCTGCAGCTTCGCCTCCCTGGATGTCACTGGGGGCCTCGGTGTCAACGTGGATGCAGTTGTAGAGAGCTGTGGGTACGAGCGCTGGAGCGTCCAGCAAGAACACGCCGGGTTGCTTCAGAAGCACTTCTAGCAGCTCTGTGTGCAGGCGTGTGAGGCCAGATCTGTAGTACGTGCACAGCATCGCAGCAGTCTCCCAGCTATCCACGCTGGCGAGTTCGGGGGTGGCGATGGCGACAGAGACCCTTCTTGTAATATCTTCGAGAGCAGGCAGGAGTTGAAGACCCAGAGCAGCAACCGCGGTAGAGATAGTAGCGTAGTGAAGCCTCGACATGGCGGCAAACACCTCTGCCTTCGCACTGACCTCCGTCACCATGATTGTCCCTGTTGCAGTCGCGGTTGCTGGCTCGCCATCTCGTCCTCGCTTGCGCTGCGCATCTGTAGTAGTGGCGGCTGCAAGGCCCACTGTCTTGGCCACGCGGTGCCTGTACTGATGGGCTTCTTGAGCGACCGCATCAAGACTTTCCAGCGCGGTAGCCAGCATTTCCTTCACGGAGGAGGAAGTGTGCACCACCGTCACAGTGGGACCGCTCGACTGTACTGTGGCGTGTGCATCTTGATCGCTGTTCTGGTGACTGCGCTTCTTGCGGGCCATGCTTGCTTTATGTACTAAGTATATATATATAATACTACTCTTAAGAATGCTATTTGTCACTCTCTGTGCGACCAATGCTTCGTGTTCTCTCTGCTTTTTTCTTTTTTTTTTCTTTCTGGAGTAACAATAGCGGAGTGACCGGGAGAAATGTTTGCTAGAAATCTTAGCTGCTTCTAGTCTGCGTGGGACTTACATTAAATGAAAAGAAAAAATATAATTTTTTAAAAAATAGTGGACAATAGTGACAAAAATAACAATTAACTATAGCGGGGCTTCAATGCACATGCACTCAAAAAAAAAAAAAGAAGCATCTGATGTATTCGATAGACACTGATACAACGCTAACACGTAGGGGATTCTGTCTGACCCTTCTCGCATATATTCCCTCTCCACCCAGAATGTCTTCAAGTGTACATTTACTATAATCATGACGATGATATACAATAGCAAACGATCGAGCAAAATTTCTCAGGTCTACGCACACACACACACACTGGTGTAACAATGTGTATGCCAAATAAAAAAAATATTGACAATAGTAACAGAAGACCACCCGTTACGAAGCCGTTGGGGTCACTACAGTCACTACTAGAAGCGTACCAGTGTGCGATATCCATGTTGGAGTACTGCCAGCCATATAGCAGTCGATAGACCGCAATCACTTTAAATATTCACTCAGAGCAAGACTTACGATATACGCACATGCTCTCGCTCTCTTCGTTCCACTATTGATGATTACCCCTTCTTTTAAAATGCGCATTTGCGTTGTCGTAAAGTTCCTCCTCCTCCTCCTCCTCCTCCTCCTCCTC